>JAODAL010004403.1:0-157371 GCA_025379985.1 Phyllomedusa bahiana | reverse complement strand
ACACTGTCATTGTGCCACTGTCTGCCCCTCATGGCTGTTGGGGGCTGCTGCCGTGCCCCTACACACTGTGTCATTGTGCCACTGTCTGACCTCATGCTGCTGCGTGGGCTGCCGTGCCTCCAACTGTGTCTTGCCCCCACTCTGGGGCCCTCACTCTGGGCCCTACTTGTTTTTTCCCATCCAAAATTCTTGTGCCACTCTTCTGACCTCATGCGCTTTGGCTTGCCGCCGTCACCTCCACACTCTGTCACTGATTTGCCACCTGACCCCCTCAGCTTGTTTTTTTTCCGCTGTCGCTTGCATGTTTTATCAGGTACTTTCCCCTTTTCATTTTTTTGGTCAGTTTTGCCCTCCTTAAGTGCCCAGGGATTTTAGAGTGAAGCGTTTTCTAAGAGCGGCCCCGGCAGTTATGTGCGTGTATTTAAGCAGGGCAAACGTTCTACAGCACCTGCGGCTCTGTGCAGCTTGAAATAGTGTTTTTTAAAACGTGATTCGTCCCAAAGTAATTCGGAACGAAGTTTTTTTTTGCAGAAAATTTTGGGCGAAGTGAACTAAAAATTTTGGGGGAAATACGCCCTCTCTCTATAATATTAAGCCTAGGATCTAAATTGCCACATGGTTATTTTAACTTAATGTTTTTGGCTGACAACCACATTTTATCTCCCACCTTAAACTTGTGTGAGCTGACAACAGATGTATGTTTGCAGAAAGAGCATAGTGACTTTAGCATCCAGACCCTCTATCTGATCAACAGTACTTCAAATTCTGGCCTAGCTGTACATGAAGCTGCTTTAGAATGGAAACTATAGTTACAGAAAATTGGATAAACTTTAGTGGAAACATGATATTGCCTTAAGCATACTCTGCTTAAGGCAAAGACTGAGACCAATCATCATGTGGCTCTGAAACATAACAGTGGAGGTATTGTGCTAATGTCTGGTTCATCTTCTCCAGCCCGAATGTTAAGCTTTTCACCGGCTTAAAGCGGGGGTAATTACCCCCCCCAATTACGCCATTGGGGGGGGGGGGGAGCGGGGGCCGGACCTCGCCGGGCCCTAGACATTCATTACCGCGGGCGTATCACCGCTGGTAATTACATGTAATTATCTCCCCCGCGGCGATTCGCCGGAGGGAGAGGAATGTAAACCATAGTTTCTATGGGAAAATGTGGATTACCCCTAATGACTAGGACGGTTCCCCCGTAATTTCGCATCCGGTGCTAATTAGGACTGAAAAAACGTCCATTTTAAGCCTTTGAACTGGTTAGACTGTGGGTGATAATTTAAACTAATTCCCAAGTTGGCTCAGAAAGCATTACAAAATCTGGCTACAAACTACCCTTTTTTTATTTTATCACAGAGAATTTTTATTCATTTTCAACAGAATATAACAATAAACAATACAGTAGTCATAACTGAAAGGTTTGGGAAATGTTGTCCTAGGGGGGGGGTGAGGGGGGGGGGAAACAAAAAATGTGGGTAAAAAACCCCATGTAGATAAAAGAAAAATTTAGATAGGGCAGTTATTACAATTCGGAAAAATCATCAGAATATAAACATGTAAAAAGGGAAATCGTTTAAATTTAACGTTTACAAAGCCCCTCTTTAAATAACTATGCAAAAGGTCTTACAACAGCATTTTAAATCCCATAATAACGGGAATATAGCACTAAAGGCAAAATTTAGATAAAGTCCAAGGTAGCCATTTTTACTTCTAGTTTTAAACCCCGTAGATGTGGGGGGGGGGGGGTGATTAGGTGGTTTCACAAAAGATTTTTTTTTATTTATTTTTTGAAAAACGTTTCTAAAAAAAATGAGGTGGGAAACTTTGGGGTTTTCCCTTGCGAAAGCTATTTCTAGTCTAGTGGCAATTAAGGAATTTTGAGGCATGACGGAAAGGGAAAAGGGAATATTTATTGGGAAAATGAGGTCTAATATGGCCAATTTGGAGTGGGGGACAATATGCCAAATGAAAGGCCCCTAGTAGAAAGGGGTTCCCGCTGTTTCCAAAAGGGGTTGGTTAAGGGGGGAGCTCCCCCACGTATGGGAAAAAAGGGACCTTTGTTTCAACATTTTTTCTCCCCAAAAGAAGCATTTTTTAGTCCAGGGGGCCCAAATGTGAGATTCTACCCCGGTGGCGGGTACCATCGAAGGAAAGGATCTTTCTAGACGTTCCTTGGGGTGATTAGCGCTTTTAGAGTGTTTGGAGGGTTTTCCTTGCCGCTTGTATTTTCCCAAACCCGTCAATTTGGGGAAAACGGGAAAAGTTTTAAGTTTTCCCCTTTTACGGCAAAAAATAGGGGTTTTAAAATCTTAAACTATATCGGGTTTGGGGGTCGATAGGCAGCGATAGACCTTTTTTGTTTCTAGTTTTTCAACCCGAGGAAAACTGTAAGGGGAGGGGGGTTTGAGTCGTTTTGTTGTAGGCACTGGGGGCTGAAATTTTAAAAGTCTTAAATTTTGGGGGATATACCCAAAAAATTTGGGGAAGTGGAATTGAATTTTTTTTGTAAATTTAAATTTTCAAATTGCCTTTTAAAAGGGGCCTTTTTAGAAAACGTTTTCCTTCTTCCTTTTATACCAATTTTAGGAAAATTTGGGGCATCTGGTTAAGATAATCTGGGGGAGCTGAGGAGGGGGGAGTGGTTTTCTTCAATTGTTACTTTTTGCTAAACAAGCAAAGTATTTATCCAAATTGCGCTGCGGGTGAGAGATAAAAAGTCTTTATTTTTTTGGGGATGTCTCACACAACATGGCAATTAAAGAAATCCTTAAAAGCCCCTCGGAATCATTGCATTCTCAATAAAAGCCCAAAATGATGCTTTTCTGGGTAGTTCCAAAAAAAAGTACATGGGCCTTGGGTTTGATGCCACGTTATTTTTTAAGAGATTAGGGACCGACAGTCCCCCTTTGAGCTTTCCTATTGATATTCTCTTTTAAATCGGGGTTTTTTTTCGAACTCCATTGAATTTAGTAAAAGTTCTGAAGGTTATTTAGTAAAAAGGGGTAGGGAAAAGGAACGGCCGAGACCTTGCTCAAGAGGAAACTAGGGAAAACATCTTTTGGTTAAATTTATACTGCCAAAACCCTGATAGAGGGAGATGGGAAAATTTTTTAATTTCGTTTGTTATTGAAAGGGTATGGTTCCAATTTTTTTTTTATGGTGGTGTTCAATTGGGGTAGTTCTGTTCCTAGATAGGTAATAAAGCTTTGCCCAGATAAAATCTATGTTCGGGAGGTGAGATTTCAATAAGGGGTTACAAATTTTTTGGGAAGGATAAGATTTTGTTACATTTAATTTGTGTGAGTAAAACCCGGTACCTTGGGAGGGATCTAGAAGTGCAGGGATTGACTTTTCAGGTTGTTGTGTCATTATTAATATGTCATCCGCATACATACTGACCTTATGAGTTTTACCATTGATTGTGATACCTGCAATATTATCAGCTTTTCCTAATTATGTTCTGCCAGGGGTTCTGAGCAAGAGGTCGTAATGAGCGGGACAGGGGGACATCCTCCTGTCTCGGTGCCATTTGTAATAGGGGAAACTTTTCAGAAAAGAAAATCTGATGAATAGACTCTTGCAGATGGTGTAGAATATAAAGACAGGATTGCAGACAGAATCAGGTAGTCAAAACCAAATTTTTGACCAGTATCTTATTCATATAGGTCAAATTGATTCTGTCAAAAGCCTTTTTCTCGTCTAGAGAAGGAGAACAAAGGGGCCTTTTTTTGGGGCTATCTGAAGAATGTCTTAAAACACGTTCTTTACACCGTCTCTGTCTGGCCGGTGTTACAAATCCCACCTGATCTATGTGAATCAAGGAAGGAAGTATGTCATTGAGTCTATCCGCCAAGATCTTCGAAAAGATCTTTAAGTCCGAGTTTAGTAAGGAAATAGGCCTATAATTAGTAACTAAATCTGATGGTTTCCCAGGTTTGGGGATAGTAGATATGCTAGCACATAAAAATTCTTCCGGAGGAGCACCCTTTTGTATAATGGATTGAAAAAGGTTAGCTAAATGCGGTGAGAGAAGGGTAGGAAACAGTTTAAAATATTCATTGGTTAATCCATCAGGGCCCGGAGATTTGTTGCATTTTAGGTTATTGATTGGTTTTCTCAATTTCAAGGGAGGTGATTGGTTGATTGAGCTGAGTCAGTTGGTCCGGTGACAGAGAAGGTAAAGAGACTTCTTTCAAAAAGGCATCGATATCCACCTCTTTCACTGGGGGTACCATAGGGTCCGACTTCAGATTGTAGAGAGAGCTATAGTAATTAGCAAAGGCATTCGATATTTGACGAGGGTCGTATATTTTAGATTTAGATGGGTTGGTGATGTATGGTATGCGCGTTCTTGCTTGCATTATCCTAACTCTTTTGGCTAATAATTTGCTAGGCCTATCACCTTGTAAGTAGAAATTCCATTTTAATCTGTTTAAGTGTGATTCATACTGTTGTAGATGCATAATACTCAGCTGATTCTTAAGTGCGTGCAATTCCTTTTTAGTGTCTTGTGAAGGCGCTATTTTAAATTGGGAGTCAAGAATTTTAATTTTATCTAGAAGTTCGTTAATTTTTTTTTCTCTAAGTCTTTTCTCTCTAGTGGCTATGGATATGAGTATGCCGCGGATGTATGCTTTATGCGCACACCAGAGTGTTTCTGCCGATGGAGCAGTAGGGGTGTTTAAGGCAAAATAATCTTTAAGTGCTGTATTAAGTTCAGTTAAGATTTTCTGTGATTTAAGCAAAAAATTATTGAGACGCCACGGAGGACCTACAAACTACCCTTATTAGACAACATATTCTTAGGTATCCCATGAATCTTTACCACATGTGACAAACAGAGTAGCCAGTGTATCCTCCGATGGCAAGCCAGACAAAGGTACAAAATGTGTAATTTTGCTGAATCTATCCACAACTTACCCAAATGGGATCTCATCTTCTAGGCTTCAGAAACTCAACATTAAAGTCCATTGATATAATGTTATGAGTCCCCAGAGAGGTCCAAAAAGAAGAGAAGACAGCTTGGGATTCCTAAAGCTAGGCCCCTCAAATCTGTTCCTGCCTACTTGCCTGCCTGACCCTAGATAACCAGCGGCAACTGGGGACAGTCCCTACCCTAGAAGACACACAAAAACAGATAGTAATTAACAAATAAATAGTAAAGGAAAGTCCAATGGACTGAGTAAAAATCAGAGCGGGCAATAAGGTACCAGAACTTAAGACAAGAGGAGAATCAGAGGAGTAGCAATAGACAAAAAACCCAAGCAAACAAAGACAATGCACACACCAGATCTATAGGGTGAGGGCCATAAGTCAGGAGAGGAAATAAATAGGAAGCTAAGAACCCAGTCCAGAACGTGATGGTCTGGCACTCTGGCATCCTGGACAGAGAGTTTCAGCCCAAGCAGCAGCAGGTTTGTCAGGACAAAATTAAACATAGAAAGGGGTTCTATGGGATGGTTAAGACTTGAGATGCAAAAGAAGATTAACAGCGCCTCCTCTGCCATACGGTGTGGACAGAAAATGTCGCAAAGACCCTAATGGGCACAGATGTGACAGCACCCTACCTTTTATGAGGGGCCACCAGACCCTCACTGGAACCATCAGGTTTGGAAGGGTTCAGGCGGTGAAATTTCTTGAGACACAGGGCATGGAGGTCAATGATCGATACCCATGTCCGCTCCTCTGGACCTTACCCTTTTCAATGGATGAGATATTGAACAGAATTCTGGATCCAACAGGAATCCAGAATTTTTTCGATTTCAAACTCCAGCTCACCCTGGATCACCAGTGGAGTTGGTGGGTTAGACACAGGTAATACAGGAGGAATATATTTTTTAAATAAAGATTTGTGGAAAACATTATGTATTTGGAACGTACTAAGCAATTATAGTCTGAAAGAAACCAGATTTATGATGTCAGAAATACGATATGGACCAATATAACGTGGAGCCAATTTCCCAGAAAGAACCCTGAGGCGTAGATTCTAAGTAGATAGCCATACCCGCTCCCCCACAACCTATCAAGACAAGAAGAACGTCTTTTGTTGGCCTGATGTAGTTGGATATCTTGGGCTTTGACTAGGTTCCGAAGATCCTGGGCCCAGACTATGCATAGTCATTGGTAATTTAGTTAAACAGTTGGGTTAACAGAATCTTAGTCTCACGAGAACCAGGGACTACATTTATAATTACAGAAAAACGGCAATATTTTAGTAGAAGAATTTATTCTATTACTAATAGAAAATTCTGCTAAGGTGTGAAAATTCTTCTATTTCTCTTGAGAGTCAGATGCAAAACTTCTTAGGAATTCTTCGTGTGTTTGGTTGAGTTTCTCTGTCTGACCATTTGTTTCTGGGTGAAATGCGGAGGTGAAAGACAGAGATACCCAACTGTCCACAAAATTTACTCCAGAATCTAGACACAAAGGTCGACATGTATGAATGGGGCTGTGCCAGATATCTGGCATCTTTTCAGCAGATATCAGATGAAGCCCCGTTCATACATTTTTAACTCTCCCGTGCCTGATCTTGGGGGAGGGGGTGCGGGAGTCGGGGCACACTAGAACTGTAGCGAAGCTACATATTTATAGCTTTGCACAGGCATTTCTAGGTGCATTACTGCTGGAACAGGTATACCACTTTGAAAGTGGTATACCTGAGCCAGAAATGTTGGCCTAGCACTAGAAAGCACCTGATTTATGACCCGCTGTAGAGGGGGTTCATAAATCAGGCGCATTCTTTTCCATTATTATGTGCATAAAATTTGGTGTTCACATGCCAAATTTCATGCATGTCGCCGAAACTGTACCCCCGATCAGATACAATGTTTTCAGGGAAGACAAAACAGTTGGTTCAGCTTCCTTTAAAACTTAGCAATTTATTTTATCAAAATATATATATAAAAGCGGAGCAAAGAGCAAGACACACATAGGACATAAAAAAACACACTCTTGTGTTTTAAGCTGCAAACTCAGCCCTTAAAGAATACCTATCACCTCCACACAAACACACAAAAATTGATAGTAGTAGGGAAATTATAAAACTTTTCTCAAATACATGTCAACAGCACTGCAGAGGATTTCCCTCAGTTTTTACCACCCCCCAAGGGGAAATTTTTTTACTTTCACTTTGTAACTCAGGAGAATCTTATCATTCTATTGGGAGATACCAACTGTGCAGGGGGAGCTGAGGGCATAGCGGCTTGTACAGGGTAATCTGAGTCTCTCCCTACATACAGTTCAGCAGGCACAGCACACTGAGGACATAGACTTTACCTGTTGCTTCAGCCTCCCCCTCCATAGCACACAGGCATCTATAGCACACTGCTGCTGGTGTGCACATGTTAGAGACTTACAGGCTCCTCCCTGCACAGTGGGCTCTCCCAGCTCAGAAGCCGGAGATTTCATACAACTGTCAACACAGTGATAATCAAACTGTAATGTGTCGACTTGACCCTACTTCAGAGCTGTCTTAAAGGGCCAGCGCTTTTTTTTAAAAACAGAATTATATATGAAATGATTTACCTAATGAAGCATATTTGAGAAAGTGTTTGCATTGTAGTCTTCTGTTACTTCATAAGGTTTCTTTGAAGGTAATAGGTCCTTTTTAATCATAGACATGCCTATGTTGTGGGGGAACAGGTATGGTTATGCCTATGATTAAGGGCTGAGTTTGCAGCATGTAAGCGCGTGTTTTCTATGTCCTGTGTGTGTCATGCTCTTTGCTCCGCTTATATATATATATATATATATATATATATATATATATATATATATATTGATACAATAAATTGCTATGTTTTAAGGGAAGAGGGACCAACTTTTTTGTCTTTTTTGCGATTATATCAGTGGTTGGTTTCACCACTGGTCTGGGTTTCCATTAGTTCTAATTAGGTAAGCTGGTATTTTTTCTTTGTTTTATGAAATATTTTAAGGCATACCATGAAGACACAGTACGTGCTTGACGAATAATGATGCCTTCAGCTTGGCTCTGGGAGGGTTCTTCGGGGGCACCAGGTAGCAAATTTTAGAAAATCTATCAGAAATGACCCAGATAACAGTTTTCCCTTGGGAACTAAGAAGATCAGTTATAAAATCAATGACACCACCTCATGGGCATCACGTGACCATAAGGGCCACCAATAGGATCTAGCGAGTAGATATTTGGTGCCAGCAATACCAGATGTCCTGCCAGTACAGAACAGTGAACTTCCTCCAGCACCTGGAAGCGGAGATTGGGGGCAAAAGCAATATATCAGCTGGGGTGTTCCTGAGAGTTAGCGATAGTGAGGTCATAATCCATAAGGGCTACTACTTCTCTGGGGGGGCAGGATCTTTTCAGAAGCAGTCTCTGGAGTATTGCTGGCACAAAAACTATGAGACAGAGCATATGCTTTAACATTTTTCATATCAGGATGCTACCAGGTACCTAACTTTGGTAAGTACACACACAAGACAGATAAAAACAAACAAATAGTAAAGGAAAGTCAGACAGACCAAGTCAAAATCAGAGCAGGCAAAAAGGTACCAGAACGTAAGAAAAGAGGAGAGTCAGAGGAGTAGCAATAGATCAAAAACCCAAGCAAACAAAGACACTGCGCACACCATATCTAGACAGGTCTATCACTGGTGAGGGCTATCAGTCAGGAGAGAAAATAAATAGGAAAACAGGGACCCAGTCCAGAATGTGATTGGACCAGCTCTCTGGCATCCTGGACAGAGACAAGTGGTGGAGAAGTCTGTCAATCGTCACTGAACTGATTAACCTGTTTCAGCCAAAGCAGCTGCAGATGGATATGTCAGGAAAACCTATTAAACAGTTAAAATAGCCAGAGTGCCTAGGGCTGTGTTCAGACTTGAGATACAAAAGAAAATTAACAGCGCTTTCTCTGCCATACCTTGTGGAAAGACGATGTTGCATAGGCCCTAATGGGCACAGATGTGACATATAGCTTTTTAGAACCTGGCCAGAAAAAAAATGACAAAGTAAGGCTTAAAAAAAACCATAGCCCATCTCGCCTGCCTGGGATTGAATCTTTTAACAGATTCTACGTACGTTCTTATAATCAGTATAGACCAAAAATGGGAACTTAGCTCCATCCCACCAATATCTGTACTTTTCAAAAGCCCACTTAATAGCCAACAACTGGTGATTACCAACATAATAATTTAATGGAGCAGCAGCAAGGTAACATGTGAAAACGTTTTTGAAATGTGAAAAGCATTAGGGTCATCTACCTAAACAAAGAACTGGAGCTCAAAATCTGGATGGCTCAATAGAGAGTCAGAAGACAACAATTCTATAAGGGTAGAGAATGTGTTAAGGGCTTTAGGACTGGCTCTTTTTTAGCCACTATAAAGAAAAAAATCTATTATATCTCCTATAATAATCTGCAAATACCAAAAATCTCTGTTCAACCTTGAGGTTAGTAGGTAAAGTTCAATCCTGTTCCTTAGCTAGATTTATCCAAAATTATTTAGTGGAAATTATATACCCTCAAAAGGAGGCATTCTCAACCTCAAATTCACATTTCTCAAGTTCAGCAAAAAGATGATTTTCTTTCAATTTAAGTATAACTTTTCTAATATGAGCACGATGTTCCTCCAAAGATGAGGAAAAAAATCAAAATGTCATCCAAATAAATTACCACAAATCAACTCAAATATTTTCTGAGCACATAATTCATGAAATCCTGGAAGACAGCTGGGGCATTACAGAGCCCAAAAGGCATTACCAGATATTTGTAATGCCCTCTGTCGGTGTTACAGGCTGTTGTCCGTTTATCCTCCTCTGGGGTCTTCGCAAAATTATATGCCTCCCTAAAATCAATTTTGATGTAAATTACTGCTTTCTTAAATTAATCAAATTATTCTGAGATCAGAGGTAGATGATACATATGTCAAACATGTTTAGCCCCCTGTAATCAATGCACAAAGTAAACCACCATTTTGCTTGGCAACAAAGGAGAACCCTGCACCAGCTAGGGACCTGGAAAGGAAAATAAATCCCTTTTTCATGTTCTCCTTGATATACTGCTCCATTACTCATATCTCTGGCGAAGACAATGAATAAGTCCTATCCTTTGGAATTTAAGAGCCCATAACCAAATCAATGGGACAATCATATTGATCAACATATCATAACATTAATAAAACATCAACACATACATTTTTACACAAAATAAAAAGCCTGGATGATAGATGTAAGGCTAGGTTCACATCTGCATCAGAGGTTCCATTTGGACTTTAAAACAGATTGTAGTCAATGGGTTCCATCGGCCGGCAATTATCTCTATCATTTACCGAATTTGGCACTGCCTCTGTGACGGAGGTTCCAAATGGAACAACACCAATGTGAACTGGGCATAAACTGTCATATTTCTGCATAATGTGTTTATTTTTGTAAATTACAAAAATTAGTTTTACTGCCTTCAATCAATGCAGGGGGTGGAAAGTATCATATTCCTTGGTAACAAGGAGAACCCTGCACCAGCTAGGGACCTGGAAGGATGAACATATACCTTTTCCAGGTTCTTCTTGATATACTCCTCCATTGCCTGGGTCTCTGAAGAAGACAATAAATAAGTCCTATCCTTTGGAATTTTAGAGCTCAGAAAAAAATCAGATGGACAATCGTATTCTGCAGTATTTCATAACATTAACAAAACACCAACAAATAGATTTTTACACACAAGAAAAAGCCTGGATGATAGATATAAGTTTAGGTTCACATCCACGTCGGAGGTTGTGTTTGGAGCTTCCAATGCAGATAAAATGAATGGGGTCCATCCAGATTTACCAAATCTGGACCTGTCTCTGCGATGGAGGTTCCAAACAGAACGACACGCTATGAACTGTTATATTTGTGCATAATTTAAGTATTCATTTTTGTAAAGGACACAAAATATTTTGCATCTAGTACAACTGGCTATCATTACCCCTTTATTCACACCAAATTGAGAAAAATGTCATAGCAATAGCCTACATTTACTAAGACCAGCGTATCTCATGGCAGTCTAAGTAAAGAAAATAGTTGGAATGTACAACTCAAAATAAATGTAATTGTTCTTCACTAGAGATGGGCAAATTGATTCTAACAAAGTGGACTTCGTTTAGAATTTCAGGAAAACTTAGGTTCTGAACGAATTCGAAGTTTGGGGTACTTCGCGGGAATGAAGCGTGTTTTTAATTGATAAAATGGACGCAAGCACATGGCGTTTCATGGGGCAAAGAACTCTGGAAGTAAGAAAGGAACACCCTCAATGACATGTGCAGAGATGAAGCCAATCAGAGACCGGCGGGATTCTGTGACGTCACCGCACTATATAAGTCCGGCGCCTGCCCCGCTCCTCAAAAATGCTTTCGTGTGCCCGCTGGTCCCAGTTTGCAGCAGCTGAGATCTCACACAAAAGAAATTATTTTTTTAAAAACAGCTTTTTTTTTGGGGGTGTCACAGCTTTTATCAGAGACTGCTCCTCTTTTCCGTTATAAATTTTGTTCCAGTTTTGTGGGGTATTGTAATTGAGGGGTGGGTCCAATTCTGCTCCATATACATTTTAATGCCATCTGGTCAGTTCTGGAGCACATTGAATATCCGTGGGTTGTCTAAGCCTGTTTTTGCTTTTGTATTCAGTAAAAGAAACGGCGTTTTTACAAGCCACATACCAGTTAATTTTTTGCTGCTGATTTCTTTAGCGCAATTTATATCCAAGGGTTAATTAAGCGTGTTTGTGCTATTGTAGTCAGTAAAATAAACGGTGTTTTTAAACGCCAAAGACGAGGAAATTTTTCCTGGTGATTTCTGTAGCATAATTTATATCCGAAGGTTAATTAAGCGTGTTTCTGCTTTTGTAGTCAGTAAAATACACGGCGTTTTAACACACCACATACCAGTTAATTTTTTGCTGCTGATTTCTTTAGCGCAATTTATATCCAAGGGCTAATTAAGAGTGTTTCTGCTATTGTAATAGGTAAAAGAAATGGTGTTTTAACACGCCACATACCAGTTAATTTTTTGCTGCTGATTTATGTAGCATAATTTATATCCAAAAATTAAAATTTTAAGGGGATGTTTCTGCTTTTGTAGTCAGTAAAATACACGGCGTTTTAACACGCCAAATACCAGTTAATTTTTTTTCTGCTCATTTCTGTAGTGCAATTTATATACGAGGGTTATTTAAGCATCTTTGTGCTTTCTTATTCAGTAAAATATTTGGCGTGTTAAAACGCCAAATACCAGTTAATTTTTTTCTCGTGATTTCTGTAGCGCAATTTATATCCAAGGGTTACCCAAGCCTGTTAGTGGGTTCATTTGGAGTAAAATACAGGGTGAGTATTTATCATATACATATACCTTCAGTAAAAAGAGTATGTAAATGTTTGAAAAAATGGTATGAAAGACAGAGATGTGGCAGAATCTTCACATGTGAGTGGCAGTGGAAAAACATTCCTGGAGCATGCTCTGGTCGCAGCACATTAAGGTGACGTCTCAGCAGGGGTGACTCGGTGAGACCAGACCTGCTGGTGTCTTCTAGTGGCCGTGTGTTGACCAGCAACCCAAGGGTTCTTGATTGGTTGACTAGGTCATCCACTTCCTCCCAGATGACATCTGACAACCCCAGCCAAGAGTCGGTGGGAACGTCAGACACAACACTTAGTTGGCATGGCCCGGGAACAGCTCAACGGCTCTCACCTGTCCTCAACCCACCTCTGTCCCGTCCGGTTTCCTCAGAAAGAGATTTACTATGTGGTCTTGGCTCAGCGCCACTATACAGCGAGGATGAACAATTTGAGGATAGTCAGCAGCTAGTTGGCAGCGAAGAAATGAGGCCAATATCCCCTGCTTCTTGCAGTAGGCGGCAAAATATGGAAGTGGAGAGTGGCATGGGAATTCATGTTGTGAGGGGTCAGCCTCTGCATACCAAGACCGTTGAGGAGGACAGCAGTGAATATCCAACAATAATCGCCGATGATGTAGCCGACCGCACTTGGGAGCCAGGTGAAGCAAGGGCTTCATCATCGTCAGGAGAAGAGGGCGTCAGCTTGCGCGTCAGGCAAGTTGGTAGTGTGGCCTTGAGTCAGCAGGGTAGCAGCAGTGCGAAGTCGGCAGCCAAACGGCCACAGGGTAGAAAATCCGCTTTGCAGGTCCAAGAAAGTAGTGACACAGGGGCTCAGCGAGGCAGCTGCGGTAGTAGTCACTCAGTGCGGAGCGTTGGCGGTAAAATCAGCTACTTGGCGGTGTGGCAGTTCTTTGCTAAGACATCGGAGGAGCCGAATATGGGTATATGTAGAATCTGTGGGCAGAAAGTGAAGCATGGCCAGGGAGCTAACATTGGCACCATGGCCCTGCATCAACATATGCAACGTGGCTCAGATATGGTGGTCCATCCTGCCACCGCAGCAACAGCAGCAGCACCGCCCAGTGGCACGCATGCCATTTCAGCCAGTCAAAGCTCTACCACCTCTGCAGGAGGGAGCTGTTTCTCTTTGCCATCATCTCCCAGTCTAGATGCTCCTGCTCCTCGCTACTCATGGCGCCAGCAGTCGTTCAACAAGGCGATTGCAAAGAGACAACAGTAAGCGTCCAACCACCCTAAGGTTACATAAGCTGATCGTGCTCCTGTCCAAGTTGTTGGTACTGCATTCCCTCCCTTTCCAAATGGTGGACTCTGCACCGTTCAGAGAACTAATGGCTTATGCCGAGCCGAGGTGGAGAGTTCCAAGCCGTAATTCCTTTTCCAAAAAGGCAATACCAGCCCTTCACAAATATGTAGAACAGAAGGTGGGCCAGTCCTTGAGGTCATCGGTTTGTTCCAAGGTAGACGGCAGCATGGACGTGTGGAGCTGTAACTATGGTCAGGGCCAGTACATGTCCTTTACGGCCCACTGGGGGAATGTGCTTCCTGCCCAGCCACACCAACAACTTGTACAGGAGACGGTGCTTCCTTCTCCACGTTGTCAAACTGCTGCTCCTGCGCCAATGTTCGCCTCCTCCTCCACCACCACCACCACCATCTCAGCCTCCACAAGGGCTCAGCGGTGTCACGCAGTTCTACACCTGGCTTGCCTCGGCGAACGAAGTCACACAGGGGAGGAACTGCTTCGCGGCATGCAGCAAGAAATCGATGTGTGGCTTTCTCCGCGCTAACTGCAAATCGGAACCATAGTGACGGACAGTGGGAGGAACATGGTGTCCGCGCTGCACCGAGGAGATATGGTCCATGCGCCCTGCATGGCGCACGTGTTCAATCTGGTTGTGAAAAGGTTCCTGAAGTCTTCCACCGAATTTCAGAACATTCTGAAAATGGTCAGGAAACTGTGCATGCACTTCATCCATTCCTACAAAGCCAGGCACACCCTCCTCGAGTTGCAGCGGCAGAACGGCCTCCCCCAACACACGCTGATATGCGATGTTTCCACCCATTGGAATTCCAGCTTGCACATGTTGGACCGACTGTATGAACAGAGAAAGGCCATTAACAATTTTTTGATGATCCAGGCGGACAGGAGTACTCCCCTGTGTAACGTTTACATCAGCCAGTGGCAGCTCATGTGTGACACCTGCCGTTTGCTGAGGCCATTTGAGGAGGCCACGTAATTTGTCAGTCGCCAGGACTACGGGATGAATAACGTCATTCCACTGTTTCATGTCCTGGAACAGATGCTGAAAAATCTGTCTGGGCAGGGGACTGGAGACGTGGCGACTACATCTCGCGGCCACATGAGTCCGGTGGGAACTGATCTCGAGGAGGAGGAGGACATTGGAGCACAAGCATTGTCTGGGGAAATGAGTGTTTTTTCTACCCAGGTGACAGGAGCGGAGGAGCAGGAGCAGCTGGAGGAGGTATATGGAGATGAGGAAGACGAGGCAGATGACCCGCAAGCACTGTGGCAGTATACAGTGGAGATGGAGGCAGGGAGTACCTCAGATTCACTTGCACATATGGCCTGCAGCATGCTGATTTGCCTGGCTACAGACAGCTAAATAGTCACCATCCGGCAGAGAGATGACTTCGGGCTCCCCACCCTCTTGGACCCTTGCGACCGGTCCACAATGGGAGCCTTTTTCCCAGCTGCTGAGAGGGCGGACAAACTCAAATACTATACAGAAATCCTCTGTAGTCAGTTTGCTACTGGTCCGAAACCATTTTTGGCCAAGGAAATTCTACCTCCATCAGCTTCATCATTAATACCTAAAAAGGTTCTAACGCTGTTTATTACGAAGTATAAACGTAGTAGTTTGAATCCAGTTTCAGCGTGACACCAATTTGTTCAAATGCAGTGTATGGAATTGAAGGAGACCCTAACTACACGGAATGTTTTAGGTGCTTATTTTGCATGTGGTGCCATTAGTGATGGAATTTAGTACAAAACTAGAATGGTGAAGCAAAAGCAAATGCTGCAAAACTGGCTTTGGATGAGCTTCTTCAGTATGAAGAATGTGAATCGTATGTCCAAACTACAGACAGGAAAAACCGCCTCAGCCTCCTCCTTTAGCCTCGTCTGTCATATCCGTGTACCGTACCTCTTGCCTCCGTCCCTTAACCATGATCCTTGCCGACTGTCCTTACCTTACGCTTGTCCCCGACTCCGAGTTTGCCTTACGATTTTGTACCTCGCTACACCTCGGCTGCCACCGCAAGCAACTAACATCAGGGGTAACGACCTGGTAGACACCCGCCGCAGCAAGTCCATCCCGCTTTGGTGAAAACCGGGACCTACTTAGATTCCGCTCCCTGGCGTGGCTATTGCCATCGTCCCCTTGCTATGCTGCGATCCCTGGCAGCTTCAGTAACCTACTACTGTGTTCTTTGACGCTATTGTAGGATCTTAGCCCTCAGCTTGTTATTTTCAGTGGCTGCATGACTTTTTCAGCTGCATTCTGCTTCAGTTTTTTGGTCAGTTTTGCCCTGTAAGTGCCCAGGGATTTAGATGAACATTAAGAGCTGCGGCAGTCATGTGCGTGTCATACTAAAACACAGCATTGTATGAAGACCAAACCAAGCTCCCTCTGCATATTTTAGCATGGCACAATGTTCAACAGCACCCTACAGGCTCTCTGCAGAAAGGAAATAGCTGTTTATTAACGTGATTCATCCCAAAGTAATTCGGGAGGAAATGGATTTTGTTGGAAAAATCTGCGAAGTCAGCGAATCAAATTTTTAAGAAATTCGCCCATCTCTATTCTTCACCCATTATTTTGGTAGGACATTCCCTTTTTACACAGTAAGATGCACTACTGACCAGCAAGTATGTTTATGCAAAACAAGCATTGGAAATTAATCAACTGAACAAATGTTTGTGAAAAAACTTGTTCTCAATCATCATCCTATGTAAAAGAACCTTTACTATCTTACTTCATGTAGACTTTGGATAAATAGAGCTGTCAATAAATCCATTGTCATTTAGTGGTAAGATAACAGAAAACAGGAGACAGAAGACAAAGGCTGGATCCACTATGCATCAGACAAAAACCATCGAAAAGTCAACCATTTTTGACCACTGTATGACCGGGGTTTTTATCACTGTTTTGTCAAAAAACACGGTTGGTTCTGGGTTTTTTACCGTCGGCCCATACAATTAATTGTATGGGAAACCAACGGCAAAACGCAAGATGCCGGCGTATTATACATCATGTTCCCAAATATGCCGGTGCCAGAAACTGATCGGGAAAAAAACGTGTAGAATACAGGTCGTTTTTTCATCTTAAAGTCTATGGGCATGCAAAACAATTAGATTTTAAACCGTTTTAGAATCCTAAAACCGCCAAAAATACAATTGTTTTTGCATGCTGTGTAGACATAGTCAAAATGTCTGAGCCTACAATGTCTGCTGCACTGGCCAGGAGGAAAGCTGAAATATAAAAAAAAAAGAAAAAAAAAAAGGTTTATTTGGTTAGTCACATAAAAAAAAATAAAAAAGGTCACCCAAATTTTGTAAAAATATGTTTATAATAAAAAGTTGCTTTAACTTATATATCATTTTCCGATGATGCATTCCCTTTTAGGTTTTATGGTTTATCTCCAAGTTATATTATTAGATTATGTATTTTGTATTTGTTTTACATCCAATGAGCAGGATAGCTAAATCTGAATACAATTAAGAGACTGAGCAAGACTGCCGATATGCTGATGTTCAGAGCTATTTTACTTACATTTCTACAACTCAGTTTCTTTCAGCATTGTGATGACTCTCTGTATTAAGATAATACAGCTTGATTACAAATATAAAACTTCCGATAATGCATACTGATTTCAATGTGAGTTGTTAGGCTATGTCTACACTGCATCAGAGAAAAAATGGCCCTTAAAGTGGCCGTTCTTTCTCTAATGCAGGACCGCGGCATTTGTCACGCTTTGTGCAAAAGCCACGGCCGCTTCTCGTTTTCCCGACGCCCCCCATACAATAGCATTGTATGGGAAGACGCCAAGAAGACGAGAAGCATCGGCGTATTATACAACATGTTGTATAATACGCCGCTGCCGAAAGACGGGCAGAGAAAAGACGAGCTGTGTAGAACGCCAAATCGTCTTTTCTATTGCTGTCTATGGCACCACACTGACGATCGTATCTCCGGCGCTTTTAAAAAACGAAAAGCGCCGGAGATACGATCGTAATCATGTGCAGTGTGGACATAGCCTTAAAGTTGCAAACTGAGCTCTCTATACAACATCATTTTAAAACTTTTTTGACCTGACTTCTAGATGCAGTCATAAACACTTTTTTATTAACACCAATTGATGATGCTTTGTTTTTTTCTGTTCTTTAAGGTGTAATTTGATTTAACTTTTATAACTCGTTCAAAGAAAATTCTAACGACAACACTATTTCAGACTATGTTTGATGTGTGTTTCTCTATTATGGGCTTAAATAAAATGGCCACCCACCAGGTCATCCTGTATGACTGTTGTGGTCAATGCAAGTATCCAAAAGAGCAGCCCTTTGTGTTCAAATTCTCTTAGATTAGATCACACATCACTCACACAAGTGTCCCAAAGGAGAGTTGTGGCTTACCCATTGTAGATTTTATATAAAACTGATAACACACAAAACAGAATTAAGAACATGTTCCAGAGTACATTTTATTTCAATATAAATAAAATACACTAAAGAAAGGCCAACTTTTTTAGACTGCAAAATATCAAAAACAGATGCTATTAAATCACAATTCCAAACAATTTGCCAGAATTATAAATTCCCTTTTATCTTAAATACTCGGTTAAAGAATGCATGGTTCATATTATTGATGGAAATAAACATAAAATGTTTTACTAATATAACTAATGTAGGATAGATGATGGGAAACAGACTGTGCTGGTGACTTGGAACCTACAGCAACATGAGGGATGAGTGAGCATTCTTCTTTTACTATTAAAAATTATAAAGTAGACCATAGAGTAAACACTGTGTATAGGACTTTGTGTTGACTTAATATTCTTCACATTTGTCTAGAGTACTGCTCTTAAAATAATAGATGGAAAACTACTGGGAATGAAATCATCTCCCACCAAAAATGTCTGGGTGACATCACGTTCTTTATAGAAAATTATAGAACGAATGGAAACATGTTCTTTACTACTGGAAATATCAAGTATAATAACATCTACAAGAAAACACATCCTTTTTACATTGGTTTCTTTCAAAACTTATTTATTCCCTGAGCTTCCCTAAAACCTAATTCTTGCCACCTTTAGGGTGGTTTGACATGCAGTTTTCTGAATCAAATCCAGGACTGGACTGAATTGGAATTGGAAACTAATACCTCCTTCTTGCTGAATCCACTTGGCAGTGACTACAAAAAACCCCCACTGCGTATAGTGTGGTCCTTGGAGACCTTACTATTTATTTTTAAATTTAGCAATTTAAAAGGATTATCCAGCCTTACAAAATTGCATGATAGGCCACCAAAATTAGATTGGGGAGGGCAAGAGGAACATCAGGGCAGTATAGACAGTACTGCAGTCAAGAGCCCTGCTCAAGGTTTTTAAAATAAGAGCCTGAGACCCATTAATATGGTGCAACATACGAACTGGTTATGGGCAGGAGCACCAGATGTGTCAGCTGTATAGGGCCCTGAAATTACTTAAAGCTGCTCTGGGTGAAGTTCTGACTCCTTGTACCTCCAGTGATCACCTTATTAAAGGGAATTGAAATCTGTTGTGTAGTTTTAGCAGCAGTGATACATGGTACTTCAACTCTGATCTATTAAAATGAATGAGACAGCACTGCAGTACTTTGTACAAGTTCAGTCAGTGGCGTGGCTAGAACTTCTGCCTCCCAGATCAATTGCTAAGTTTGCTGCCCCATTTTACAGACCACATCTCTGCTTTTCACATCAAGCCTCTTTTTACAGGCCCCTCCTCACACTCATAAATAATAATCGTCACCTAAAAAAAATCAAGTTAGTATTTTCTAAGATTTAAAACTTTTTTTTACTTTCCTGTACATGGAGCTGTGTGAGGGTTTCATATTTTCAGTATAAGTTTATGACTAAAATGCAGCTGTGGCACAAACCCCCACCAGCCCACATACAAAATCTGCGTCCAACACTATGACCACAAAAAATTAAATAAAAGTGAAACCCCTAATCACTGGGTCAAGAACAGGTGTACATTCAATTTTATAATTAAGGACAAACGTACACTGCAACTATTCAAGCACTACAATACTGCCATATAGAGACAGAGTGGTCAGACACCAGTTCAGGTCGCCATCACATGACAATGAATACAGCACTGATCCAAAACAAAAGCAAAATAACCACTGACATCCAGGTACTTAAAGAAGGTATCGCCACATCTGTGCCCGTCAGTGCTTCTGCAACATCCTTTGTAAGCAAGGAACGGCAGAGGATGCGCTGTTAATCTTTATTTTGTACCATTAGTATTGTGTCTAACTTTAGTCTGAACACAGCCCTAGACATTCCTGGCTGTGTTAATTGAGATTGGCAGGTTTTCCTGCCACACCCATCTGCTGTTTCTGGCTTGGGCTTAACAGGTTAATGAGACTAAAATGATTGACAGTCATCTCCACCACTAGGCTCTGTCCAGGGTCCCTGGCTTCCTATTTAAAACCTCTCCTGACTGATGGTCCTCGCTGGTGATAGACCTGTCTTGATCTGGTGTGCACGTTATTATTGTCTATTTGTTCATTTGATCCGTTGCTCCTCCTGTGACTTCCCTCTTTGCCTCATGTTTTGTACTGTTTCGCCTGCTCTGTCTTTTGACCCAGTCCATCCAACTTCTTGTTTTTGTTTTGTCTGTCTCGTCCATCTTCTGTGTTAACTTACCCAGAGTAGGTACTGTCGCCCAGTTGTCGACTATCTAGGATCAGGCAGGCAAATAGGCAGGGACAGATTTGGGGGGCCTAACTTTATGGCTCACGGTCTGTCTTTCTATTTCTGTTTACCTGCTCTGGGGATTCCTAACAGGTTTCTTCTCTGATGAGTCGTTCTCTTTTCTGATGAGACTTGATCTCTTTTCCTTTTCTTCTTCATTAGACTGAGATCGACATGACAACTTCTCCTGGCCCACCACTCGTCCATGCAGAATTTAGCACACAAACATCTTAGATTTCTCACTTTTTCAGCACTTCCCTAATAATTCCTTCCTTGGTGCAAACTCCCAATCCGTAGTACCCCAAATGGCAATATTGACCCCCTTGTGCCCCTAACATTGTGTTTCCCAAGATAGCTATGGGGCTCCTGTTTGTGCACCCAGCTTTATTCTTTTTTTGTGTCCCCAGAAAAGTAGCTAGGCACACCCCTAAACTAGGTAGGCAGATAGGTGGAGTCCCTTTTATGTAGGTATACCATAGTTAGATTTCCAGCATGGCAGTACCCAAACTTCATCTAAAATCATCCACATTTATTAGGGCATATTAAAAATAATAACTCACCAAAAATAAGCATTAACAGCAGTGGTACAAAAATAGAGACATGAAGACAAGCTTTCGCTTACGCGTTTCAGGTAGCAACTATATGTGTATATATAGTGACCGTACGGTGAGCACTGCTAAAAATAAAAACAAAAAACACTACTAGGATTGCAGTATTTTCTTCACCCTGCCTTCCATAAAAAGGATTGAAAAGCTTTAAAATAGCTTTGCCTCTCAAAAAAATTATATCAATAAAAATTTCAACTCGTCCCGCAAAAAAAAGCCACTACCCAGCTCCGTACACAGAAAAATAAAAACGTAATGGCTCTTAGACTATGGCGATGCAAAAATGTGTTTTCGCTTTTGAATAAAAGTGCTTTTATTGTGTAAAAGCAGTAAAAGATAAAAAATATACAAATTGGGTATCAATGTAATCAGATTGACCTGCTGAATAAAACTAGCATGTCATTTATACCACACAGTGATCACTGTAAAATATAAAAATAAAAAACACTACCAAGATTACTGTATTTTGTTCAAAACACCTCACAAAAACCTTGATAGAAAGCGATCAAAGTGTCTTATGAACCCGATAATGATACCAATTCATCCCGCAAAAAACAAGCTATTAATCAGCCCCACATACAGTACAATAAAAAAGTAACGGCTAAATGTAGAGATGGGCGAATTTCTGTCAAAGTCATGTCAGTGCCAGCTGGAAAGAACCGAGCTGAGGCCTAAGATACTACAATAGCGTCAATGAACACAATAGTAGGGTTCCGGGGCCGGCAAAAAGGTCGCGCAAGTAAGGGGGCGTCCAGAAAAGGGCACCCCAAGGCCAAGCTTAAAACCCACACCAATGATTCCCCAGAATTTACAGAAAATGTTCTGTTTAACTGCTGATAGTGTAAGGGGTCCGAAGATGAAGGTGCGCAGAAATTTTGCTTGACTTACTGATCATTTTGCCCTTTCCCTTTTTCTGCATTCCGCTTCAATCGTCAATAATCCATCATAGCTAAAGCCAAAAACAAACAGGGGTTGATCCAAAACAGAGATAGCATAAATGGGGAAATTTTAGCTTTTGTGTTCGGTATCCACTCCTCTTTTGGCTAGCAACATCAACAATAATGATCCTTTTTATTCCTTTTCCCCGGGGCAGATGAAAAGAAAAGGGGAAAACCCCAAAATATTTTCAACGCATGAGTGGTGGAGGGGGAAAAAGCATTAGAAACCACAGGGTGTTCCCGTGAACAGCGGGCAGTTGGCAACAAAAATGAAGGCCACAGAGTGGCACAATTCAAATTCGGAGGGGGCAGCAACACAGAGACCACATGTGGCATAAGACAGAGTGTGGAGGGGCGGCAACAGCAGCAGCATGAGGGAGGAGTGGGACAATACAGGCGTGGAGGTGGTGGAATTCCGTCCCTGGTAAAGAGGTGGGAGGCAGATGGGGCAACGGCAGCAATGTTGGCATCAGGGGGGTGGCAGCATCAAATAGGGCTGAGGCGGTAGTTTAGAAATTTAGACCAACTGAAAGTTTTGGTGAGGCCTCCTCAAAGGGGCCCACAAACGCGGGGTTCACCATGAGCTCCCGGCTGAAATCAAAAAACACAGAGGGTACCCTGTCAGCTTGGGATATAAAAAAAAACTTAAGGCCATTCCTTTTCATAGAGTGGGTCCAAAAATTGGGGGCTTAAATTTCCCAAGGGGGTGGAAACATCGTACACCGTTGGGGGAGACGTACTGCTGCTGCATTCAAGAACATGGCAGGGGAAAGGACCTTTCCTCCTTTTTTCGGGGTGCCGGGACCGACACCAATTCCTCCCATGGGGGGGGGGGTTTCGGTTTTTTTCCCCACCATGGTTCGTTTTTCAGTTGCGCGGAAAAAGACCAGAAGTTTTTGGTTCATGACGCGGAACAGTTCCTCCCCTTGTGTTCGTTCTCCCAGGAAAACCCAGGTGTAGAACTGCGGACACCGCGTCCTCACATGTGGTTGATGGAGCAAACTTGTGGAGCAGAGGTGGTGGGGAGGAGGGGCGGACTTTGGGGGAGCAGCATTTTTGAAAACGGGGAGGAAAGGGGGCTCTCCTGCCAATTTTGGGGTGTGGGGGGCAGGGCTCTTTTCACCCAGGGGCTGTAAAGGACTGTATGTCTTTTGACCATAGTTACAGCCCACATGTCGCGCGCCTGCATCGGGGAAGACACCGATAGGCTAAAAGGACGGCCACCTTCTTTTCTACATTTTTGTAAAGGGCTGGTACGGCCTTTTTTCGAAAATAAATTCGGCTTGGATCCCCCTTGGCTCGGCAAAAGCCCTTAGTTTTCGAATGTCCCTTGGAAAGGAGGGGAAAGCAGTACCAACAACTTTACCCGGACACATCGCTTCTGCACTTTAGGATGGTTTGGAAACCCTTCTGTTTCTCTTTAAAACCCTCGGGTTAACGAGGGGCCATGATGGCGAGGGCAGGGGGCACGGACCAGGATATGGGGAAAAACAAACACCCCTTTTCAAGTGGTGGGCCTTGAGGCGCAAAGGCATGCTCCCTGGCTGTTTCTGCTTCTGTTGTTGCGGCAGATGGACACCACACTGAGACATTTTCTCCCGGCCACCGGAGGGGACGCTGATGTGTTGAGCAGGGCCATGGGCCCAAAGTTTGTCCCTGGCCACGCTTCACATTTTCCACAGATTCTACAAAAAAATTTCGGCTCCCCAGGTGTCTTAGCAAAAAAAACGCCCACAGCCCTTAGGTTATTTTTACCCCCCAACACTCCGCACTGATGACTACACCGCTGCTGCCCCCGGTGGAAACCCGGCGTACTTTCTTGGACCTGCGAAATGGGAGTCACCCAATGGCCTTTTTGGGTCCCCAACCTCACATGCTGCCCCCCTACCCCACTCCCGGGCCCCCCCCACCCACTTTTGGCTGTTTCCTGCCGACGCCAACTGACCCCTCTTCTCCGCGATGATGATGAAGCCCTTGCTCACCCCCCTCCCAAGTGATATCGGCACACATCTTTTATTAGTGTTTGATCGTCATGCTGTCCTCCTCAACGGTCTTTTTATGCAGAGGGTGAACCCCCAACAAAAACCCCCGGGCAGGGGGGGACAAGAATTTTTTGCCCTAGGCAAATGGGGAAAAAAGGTCCCCCCCCCCCCCCCCCCTCGGGCTTTATAGGGAAAAAAATTAAAATTTTAAAAACCCCACTTTTTAATCTTACAATAAAAAAAATTAAAATTACTAAAATTTGGGGGTTCGGTCTTTTTACATCCCTTAAAAATTTAAAAAAGTACTAAAAATCACAGTATCCAAGTGGGGCCAATAAAAAGTACACATTTGCCTGCAAAAAAAAAACCCCCCCCACTCAAATCCACATGGGGACGAACAAAAAAAAAGTTATTGGCTGAAAATTTAATGAGGAGAGTTTGGTTTTTATGGTACTAAAACATTGAAGATAACCCTACATTTGTGGAGTTGAGTCAACCTGCACAATACATCTAACGCATATAACCAGTGAACGTTGTAATAAATAAAACCACCGCAAACATGCCGAAAGTATGTTTTTTCACGTTTTTCCCTACTTGGAATTTTTTTACGGTTTCCCAGTATATTCTATGGTACAATGGATAACACCATTAGAATTTAAATCTTGTCCCGAAAAAATAAAAGCCCTCTGGGTCTATGAAGGCGACTTTTGGAAGGCGAGGAGGGAAAAAATACAAAGAGCCATATTATTATGACAGGTTGTTTACCCCGGAAAAATACACTATGTAATGCAGGGTAGAATGCATGGGACCAACCTCGGACTTATGCTGCATATATTTTTATTTTTATTTTCTTATGGATTTTATTGCATTTAAAAAATTGAATTAGTCTCATTAACTGGGGCTAATTAAAGTCCTGGCTCCTGTTATGTTTTTCATGCTGCATACATGTAAAAAAAAAAAAAAAAAAGATTGATAGGAACTTTTTTTTAAATTTATTGCGAATTAGGAATTTATATCCATAAAAGTATTTTGCCATGGTTTATAAACCACAGCAAAAATTTTTCCTTTTAGAACAATGGAAAAATGTAGTTGTGTTTTTTAGTGGTTATTTTGGTACTTAAAACATGGTTTTTAAGTAACTAAATACACATAAAAACAGTGTGAATCCAGCCTTAAGGCTTGTTCACACGGTGTCTTGTCTCTGTGTGAACATCCACTTTTCAGATGCGTCTCTGGGTCCAACAGAGCGGACCCAAAGACGCATCTAACAATTAGCAGTGAGTTTATCGCTGCCAGCAATGAGGAACACGCAGCAGCGTTCATATCGGGTCTGTCTTTCGGATGCGATCAAAGAATTGCATGTAATTTCTTTGATCGCATCCGCAAGACGGATCTAACAGGTGCAGGCAAACACGCAGCCAGCGATTTTCTCATGTGAACGCTGCTGCGTGTTCCCATTGCCGGCACGATAAACTCACTGCTAATTGTTAGATGCGTCTCTGGGTCCGCTCTGTCGGACCCAGAGACGCATCTGAAAAGTGGATGTTCACACGGAGGCAAGACGTTGAGTGAACATACCCTTACATTTCATGGCTGTGTCACTGGCAGGGAAATTCTCCAGCTAGTGCTATATAACTGTAAACTGGTCAAATTTTTCTGCTTTAGGCAATGTTCACACGGCTTAAAATGGGACGTATTTCAGTCCGTAATAGGCGCCGTACTGAGCGAATTATGGCTGGAATACGTCCCAGTCATTACGGTAATCCACAGTTCTCATAGAGAACTATGGATTACGTCTCCTCTCCCTGCTCGCCGAATACGCCGTGGGGGGAGATAAGTGACATGCGAATTACTAGCGGCGTATACGCGCCGCTGGTAATGATAGTCTATGGGCCGGCGAAGTGCCGACCCCCTGCCCCCGTCCACACGGCGTAATTGCGGGGAGTAATTACACCCCGCAAATAAGCCGTATGAACATAGCCTTAGAGGAAGGACACTGTCAACGCTCATTATGGCTGGGAGCAGTAGTCCTCCTCAGGGCACTAATGGTATGGGGGATTCAGTCCAGCTCCCTGGCTGCTCCCAGATGTCTTCTTATCACTGACTATTGATTGATTGTAGCCACAAGTCAGAAGAGTTAACCGTCACACTGCCTTTCTAAAGAGTTTACTGGTAAGCTAGCTGCAGGGAAGCAGTGTGAGGGTAAATGCTCCTAACTTGTGGTTACAATCAATCAACAGTCAGTGATAAGAAAAGAGAGAGCTGTATCACTGAATCGCTGAATCCCAGGGATGTTCCGTGGTGCTCTGACACAATGAAGCCCTCGCTGCAGTGAGAGGGTTAACTCTCCTCTAACTCTAGTGATTGAAGTGAACTGATAAGACTTCCGGAGCAGTTCCTCTACCTGTAGAAGCTCCGTGACAGCACAGGCTCCACCTCCACTTTCTCTTTCCTCCCGCTCGTACAGTCGCAGAGTCTCAGGAGAATTTATTTGCATCCTGCTCTGCAGCTGCCTCTGACAAGAGATGAGGGGGGTGATGCTGGGAGAGAGGACAGCAGTAGAGGAGCTCAGACGGCTGCTGCTGCTTATTGCCGGGCGCTGCTGAGAGTCATGATTTACACATGGAACTGCGCCCCCTTTCTTCCTGGCAGAGGAGGCGCCCTAGGCCATCGCCTACCTTGGCCTACCTATAGTCCCGGCCCTGCTCCCATGCCACTCTCCAAATCAATACTTTGCCGTCTACTGAAAAAAGCAGGGGATGTTTGCCCCACCTCTTCGCCGCCAAGTAGCTGCTGACTGTCCTCAAATAGTTTGTCCTCGCTGTATAGTGGCGCTGAGCACATAGCAGATCTCTGGCTGAGGGAACCGAACAAGACAGAGGTGGGTTGAGGACAGGTGAGGGCCGCTGACCCGTTCCCGAGCCATGCCAACTAAGGGTTGTGTCTGTCGAACCCACTGACTCATGGCTGGGGTTGTCAGATGTCATCTGGGATGAAGTTGATGACCTAGTCAACCAATCAAGGACCCTTGGGTTGGTGGTCAACACACGGCCGCTAGATGATACCGGCAGTTCTGGCCTCACCGAGTGACCCCTGCTGCGACGTCCCCTTGCTGTGCTGCGACCTGTGCCTGCTCCAGGAACGTTTGTGCCACTGCCACTCGCATGTGAAGAGCCTGCCACCTCTCTATCTGAAATACTGTTTGATCAAAAATTTACAGTCTCTGTTTAAAGGGGTTTTGCCAGGACTGAGTTACTTACCTTCTTATCAGCACAGGAGTAGAATATAAACAAATCATGCTGAGTCATGAAGGCTGTAGGGGAAAGAGGGAGAGGGTGAGCAGAGAGTGAGGAATAAGGGAGCGTCTCAAAATTTAACTCAAATACTAACTTTACAACAGTTGATTCTCTATACAGCAAGACACAGGCTCATACACTGCACTTTCTCCACAGACCCTTGAAGCTCATTCATTTTCCCTGTCATCAGATAAGAAGTGTTTCCTGCAAGCGCTGCCTGTCAGCTCCTCTGGTCATGTCTAATGCAAGCTTTCAGGTAACTAAGGGGGATTGAGAAATGCTGTAGCTCTCAGAGTCTTCACTTTTTGTAATCACATATATTTAGAAAAGTGATTAAATACCCATTTTGGAGGATCCCACGTCAACATTACATAGTGGCAAAACCCCTTTAATGAAGATGTCTGTATATGATAAATACACACCCTGTATTTTACTCCAATTGAACCCACTAACAACAGGCTAACTTATCCTTGGATATTAAATACCCTACAGAAATAAACAGATGAAATTGAGGCATATATGGGGGTAAAAAAACCACAATATTTTACTCCAAATGAACCCACTAACAACAGGCTAAATTAACCCTTGGATATTAAATACCCTACAGAAATGAACAGATGAAAGTTAGGCGTATATGGGGGTAAAAAAAACACTGTATTTTACTCCAAATGAACCCATTAACAGGCTAAATCTACCCTTGGATATCAAATACCCTACAGAAAAGAACAAATGAAATCGAGGCGCATATGAGGCAGAATAACACCCACCCTGGACTTTAGGGAGAATACCCCACAAACTAAAACAAAATGATAACGCTGGTAGTGTTAAATGTGTGCAACTGAACCAGTCTCTCATAAAAGTTTCTTATATAATGACTTCTATAGAGCAGCAGATACAGAACGCTGGTTGAGGTAGAGGTGTGCAACTGACACAGACTTCTGGTGGTCTCCCCCCCCTCCCCGGTCGCTAATACAAGCAGTGTGTTTTATAAAGGCTTGTATGGAGCAGCAGATACCGAACGCGGGGGGGGGAAGAGGTGGGCCACTGGCACAGGCTTCTGGCGGTCGTCCCCCCCCCCCCCCCCCAGTTGCTGATAATAGCAGTTTGTTTTATAATGAGTTCAATAGAGCAGCAGCTAGATGCTTATGCCAGGACAGACTGTGAGAAGTGTGAGAATTTAAGATGCCGTCGGTTTTTATAGGGCTGTGACGTCACAGAAGCCCACTGGTCGCTGATTGGCTTCATGTCTGCACATGTCATTAAGGGTGTTCCTTTCTTCCTCCCAAGGTTCTCTGCCCCATGTCACACCATGTGCTCGCGGCCATTTTACCAATAAAAAAGAAGCATCGTTCCCGCGAATCACCATAAACTTCGTCTGAAATTATAAACAAATTCCACTTCGTTAGAATCGATTCGCCCTTCTCTAGCTATAAGACTATGATGACATACAAAATATTTTTTTCAAAGGCATTTCTATGGTGTAAAAGTAATAAAACATAAAAAACGCTATAAAATGTATTCAAAATTATTACAATTGTACCAACCCACATAGTAAAGTCATGTCATTTATACCGCACAGCGAACGATGTAAAAATGAAGCCCAAATCACAATAGTGGAACTGCATTTCCCCTCCCATTTTCATGGCCCAGTGCTAAAAAAAAAAACTATGGAACACTTGTGTGCTCAAAATGCACAATACACCCTTAGATCCATGAGGAGTGCTGAATCCAAACAGGACTTCCAAAAGGTTTTACCGGTTCTTGTACTATTTGGGCTCTGTAAATATGATATAACACACACCAAAATCTGTTTTTCAAAAGCCAAATAGGGCTCCCTCCTTTGTATGCTATCCAGGTGTCTAAACAGCAGTTTGCATCCACATATAGGGTATTGCTGAATTTGGAAGAAATTGCGTAACACATTTTGGGAGGATTTTTTTCCAGGATTCCTTGTAAAAATGAAACATATTCAGCTAAAATTGCAGATTGTTGGGAGAAAATTTTTAAAAAATTATTTTCACAGGCTAAAAAATAAAGTCATTTAAAAAAATTAGGCCAACCTACAGTAGACATATGGTAGCTGCTAGTTATAAACTGTTTTGTGTAGAATAACTTGAAATCTGTAGACCACAAATAATATGAACTAATGAACTTTGAAAATGGCAAATTTTTCTAAATGTTCACGATATTTTGCTATTTTCACAAAAATAGGATGTATGGACCAAAATTTTTTACAAAACTTAAAAACAATGTGTCACGAGAAAAAAATTTTTCAAAGTTTTTTCCACAAGAGCAACATTCAGATTTCAATAATGGGGTCTGTCGGGGAGGTAAAAAATGGCGCGGCAGTAATGTTTAAAGTGGTTTCCTATGAAAGATTAGTTTTCAACAAAAAGGGGAAGTTAAATTAAGACTTTTTTTTAATACATTAGTCAATAGATTTTACAATAATCATAAATAAACGTTTTTTATGTGCTCTAAAGTGGACACAGGTTTCTATGGTTACCTGCATATCAAACTGACATCTGTCATCTGATTAGTTAAGAGCAGAAAGCAGGGAGTGACTTCACCCCACTGACAGAATGAGAGCAAAGCAAACTAATTATATCTAACAAGATTAGCCTTACTAAAACAAAAGGTACATGGGCTGTGAGGACTGAAAAGCATGGCTTTATCTGTAGTCTCGTTAGAGAACAATCTCCTGCACCAGAATAACAATCTCCAGAATAACAATTCACTAGAAGTTAAATATGCTAATCACTGCTGTAGAACCACCCAAAGCCTGGGGAGGCAGAGTTGTTTTTTTTTAAATAAAACGCAAACAGGCAAAGAGACCTCTACTGCAAAATAAAAAACAAATATCTTTGCATTTTTTTTTTGCACATTTTGTAAAAGCATAGTACTCAGTATTTTTTGTTACTATGGGGTCTAAGTGAAGGCTTCTTAACTGTAGCAGCTAGAGACTGTTATCTCACTAGCTAAAATTTTCCCACTCCATCAATATCCATGAATGGGAAAATACGTGTTAGACTCCACAACTTTATGTTCTTTCCCTTTCCTTACAGAGGTGTCATTTGGCAGGTGCACATGTACAGTCATTTGGCAACTAAACTCCACCCAGGGTGGGGAAGATTTAGGAAATAACAGTTGGAAATGGTATTATAGTACATAATTTGGTAGGACTAGTATAATTTATTATTTGTGGTCTACAGATTTTAAGTTCTATCATTACTATAAGAAAAGTTATCAATGTACAATTATGTTATTTCTTTAAATGTCCAACTAAATTACTAAATTCCATCTTGTCAGCTTTTTTCTATGAATGAAGAAAAAGCACAGGGGAGTTGGGTGCCCATTATATTATAAAAAAAAAACTCAATCAAGAACAAAATATGGCCAAGACTTAACTTTTAATAATGTACGAATAAAATACATATAAAACGATAGAGAAAAGCAAATTGCCACAGAAAAAGAACAGCAAATCACACTTGCTACCAAATGAGGTATCAAATACAAGAGGAACGGATCCATATACATACTCACGTTTCCTGAGAAAAGTACTTATGACAGTGAAGTGACTTTGTTTCCGAGTACTTCCTCTATCCGTTCACAAAGTGTCCAAACCACCGCAGACTAGATACAAAATCAACTGGGACTCAAGCGTGGAAAAAGTAACCCTATAATAGCCTGCCTAAATGGCGGGGTAGTCGCCCCGAAAATAGCAGCCCACACTACGGAGGCTTTCCCTGTTATGCCCTAGCCAGGAATAAAGACAGATAGAGTTCCCAGTTGAAAACAGAGACGGGTGACAAAAACACAAAAAATCAAAAACAGTGGCTAATATAGTGGCACACCCGATGCGTTTCCAAACATAGAGATAGCGGTTCCTCGGGACAGCTATATATATTAAAGACAGCAGCTAACCCATTAGGTAGCAAAAAAAGTAAACCAAAGTGTCTCTAAAATGGTGTGGGGATGTAATCCTGCATTACCCCGATCACCGGTGCCCAAAGAATATATAAGCCCAATATATTAGCAAGAGATTAATTTCTGTTATGTGAATGTAATCAGTGATGTTTAATTTTTCTTTTAGTATATCTCATGAAGCAGTGACTAGTGTTGAGCGATTATTATCGACAAAGTTGAAATCGGCACAGATTTTATGTTGATCGAAATTTTTAGATCATGCGATAATTTAGGTTAAAATCTGTGCATCATCTATTAAAGGGAATTTTGTCATAAAATTTTTTTTTTTTGTTGATGAAAATATTTATTGTTCATTTTTTGTTTACATTTTTAGTAAAATTTTTTTATTTTCATTCAATTGGTCTAAATATTAAAAATGCATATAAAGGAGTTGTCTCATTACGAGCTTTTCAGCCTGTCAGTGTCCCTGGTAAGTTTGAACTGAGGGGCGTGCTTCTTGTCTGTCTGTTTCTGCTCCCTCCCCCCCTGCCATCAGCACACCGGCAGCTTTTCGTAACTTCTATACAGGGGGGGGGGAGGGGGTTTGCTCTCAGAATTCACCCTGTGTGGGTTTTCTGCCTAGGTTTTTGTTGCAGGAGAGGGGGGATTCTATGAGTGGGGAAAGTGGTGTGCTTAATAGAGAAGAAAAGGATGCAAGTGTTCCTATATCCCCTGCTTAGCTTCCAAGTCTCCACATCTCCCCCAACACCAAGGGCAGTGTTACTATAGTCAGGATGTGTCCCGAATACAGGAGAACATAAAGTATTCACATGCCCCCTTTATCTGTATAGTGATTAGTATAGTCACAGTTCCAAAGACATATCATGATTATAGTAACAGACAGGGTCACTGCTGTCACATCTATCTGGTGTAGAGAGCAGGAGGAAAGCAGGCACACACAGGTTTAAACCAGGGCACAGACCCAGAGTCCTCCTCCCCCTCCCTTCCACTACAGAAGCATTCTGTGCGGGAGGCTCTCTGCTCCGACCTGTCTTCAAAGACTGAGGAGTCATAAAGGGCCTGACAGCCAGTAAGATAAGGATCAAAGGTCGGCTGCTATAGAGATTTGAGAAGCTGATGTAGTAATACTAACAGGGCTAGCTCAAAATCAGTTAGGACATTTGTAATGAACATAATTGCAAAGCTGCTTGTTTTTTAAAGATCTTTAAATTAAAACCCAATCATTGTAGCGAGACAACCCCTTTAATTTTCAAGGTTTCCCACTCTTAGCCACCAGAGGGAGCACATCCAAGAAAAAAAGAGTTTTCCTCATGTACAAAGATCATGAATTACGTCTTGCTGTAAATGTGGGCTGGTCTGGTGGTGACCTCACAAGACCATTCACGCCTCCCCTGTGTGCATACGGAAGTGGGAGGTGATTGTAGAACTCCACTTTGCTGGTGACTGAGGAAACATACAAAGCTGCGTTATATCCATAGCTGAAAAAGGAATAACCAGGTATGAGATTGTGATCAACATTTTAGGGTCTGTTCACCTCGCGTCTGACTCCGTGTTACATAAGGTCTTTTGGATTATGTGTTTGGGGTCCGTCTCTCATCCCCAGAACTGGGACGCTCAAGGCACTTTATCTTAATAAACAGGGGCAGTGTGATTATACATGCAGTTTTATTAGAAACAACGCATCTGCGTTACAAGGTACGAGTGATCTCTGATGTGGCCGTTTCACTGCGTCTTTCGGATCCGATCCATTGAAGTTACATAATCAATTCTTGTCCAAAAGACGCATCCACACGGATCCAAACACTCAGTTCTGCGCTTTGCATACCAGAAAGACGCTGCTTTTTGGATACACTTTTTTGACTTCAGCACAGATCCACAAATGACCCCGTGTGCACATCCGCCTTCCTCTATTTCCTTTGTGTGGATAGTGCAGAAGAACGAATATATAATTTGGGGGGGTAGGTGGGTTTCAAAGCCACAGTTATACTAGTCTATGCATCCCTGAGCTACATCAGTACCTACAGGTGGCCAAGTGTCTATAGACGGCGGCCTAAAAGAACTAATTCTTAGTCTAGTTCGGCAATTGAACATAGGCTGTGTCTCTCTGCATGGACAAAAAAACACCTGAAAAACTCAAATCCTAAAAACCTTCAAGAAAATATACTAGTTTTTTGTCGGCCCTGACGTCTAAAAGCTGTTGAGAAAACGCCATTTTTTGCTACAATTTTGCTGTCTTCAAGTCTGGTTTTTAATGTCTGCATAAAGCAAAGCCATTGGGTTGGACTCCCGCCTAACAAAAGGAGATGTAGGCCAGAACATTATTGCATTCAGAGATCTCCGTGTTGTTCAATCTATCGCAGCTACTGTGTTTTTTGGGTATGGCGTGTTGGATGGCAGCAGTCACCTCCCGTTATATTTTATAATAAATAGTGGCTCACTTTCTGCGTCGTTTTCTGATCAGGAAAATCAATGTCAATTCATGGAAACGGATCCGAAAGATTCGGATCCGAAAGACGCAATGAACCCCCCCCACCATCTACCCACTCCGTGCTCAATCCACACCCTCGTATCAGAGATCACTCGTCTGAATCACTATTACTTGTTTCATATTAAATAAGGCAGATGTAAATCACACTGCGTATTATGTTAATACGGTTTGATATCTTGACAGAATCGTATTTTAGCGTCAAAATCCGCAGCGAACGGAAGATTAGCATGCAAAATCTGCAGCAAACGTATTTAGGGCGGCAAAATCTGGCAGGCAAACGGTATTTTAGCGCTAAAAATCGTGCACAGAAATACGAGTTTATAAGTAAAAGCGAGAGTTACCTTCCTTAAAAGAAAAAAAAAAAAATCTAGGTAACGTCAAACAGATTTAAGCGGTCAAAATCCGCGCTGAAACGGAGATTTAGGCGCAAAATCTGCAGCAAAACATGATTTTTAGCGGCAAAATCTGCAGTAAAACGGATTTATGCGGCAAAATTCCTGGCATAAAATAGAGTTTAGAAACAGAGTTTAGTGGCAAATTCCGCAGGCGAATGAGAGTTTAGCGTCAAAATCCGGGCGGCGAACGGGAGTTAGCGTCAAAATCCCTGGTGCAGAACGGGGGATTTAGCATCAAAAAATCCGCGGCGCGAACTGGAGTTTTAGTCGTCAAAAAACCGGCCGGCGGAAGCTGGAGGTTTAGGCGTCAAATAATCCGTCAGCTGAAACGGAGTTTAGCGTCAAAATCCGCGGCGGAACGGAGATTTAGGGCGTCAAAAACCACAAGCCGAAGCGGGAAGTTTAGGGTGCGGCACAATCTGCAAGAAATGGAGTTTACTGTCAAATCCACAAAGAAACAGAGTTTAGGTCTATAAAAAGAAAAAATAAAAAACAAAAAAAAAATCAAGGCAGCAGAACAGTGGATTTATGCCGGGGGGCTAAAATCTGCATCGAACTGAGTTTAGCGGCAAAATCGTGCCATCGAACAGAGTTTAGCGGCAAAATCCGTGCAAATAATAAAAAAAAAAAAAAAAAATAAAGAAATAGAGTTTAGAAACTAGGATGTTTTTAGCGCAAAATCCACAGCGAAAATGGATTTAAGTCGGGCTAAAATCTTGCAGCGAACTGAGTTGTAGTAGTGCGGCACAATCAGCAAAGTTTGAACAAAGTTTACGCGAGCAAAAATCGCAAGGACAATAGAGTTAGAAACGGCAGGTTAGCGTGCATAAATTCACAGGCGAAATGGGAGTTATGCGCAATCTGGCAGCGTCACATTTAGGAGTTTAGCGGCATGAAATCCCAAGAAATATAGTTAGAAACGGAGTTTAGTGCTAAATCCGCAGCGAAATGAGTTTAGCGGTCCACAAATCGCGCAGCTAAAATTGAGTTTTAGGCGTTAAAAAATCATGGCAGCGAATCTGGAGTAGCGCAAATCCGCGGTGAGACACGGAGTTATTTAGCGCGTCGAATAATCGCGGCGAAACGGAGTTTAGCGTCAAAATCCATGGAGGAACGGAGTTTAGCGTCAAATCAAGATCGCGGAAGGGAAATTTAAGGCGTGTCAAAATATCGCACGTAGTAACGATATATGGCGTCAAAAAACATAAAGGGGGGGGGGGGGGGGGGGGTATGGTTAAAGCAACGGTAGTTTAGTCGGCAAAATCTGGCAATAGAAATCGGATTTACTGTTCAAAATCCGCGAAAGAAACAGAGTTGCTAGGGTCAAATCTGCAGCTAACAGATTATAGACAGCAAAAATCTAGCAAGCACAACGATTTTAGCGCAAAATCTGCAGGCGAATATGAGAGTTTAGCGGCAAAATCCTGCTAAGTAAATTTAGAGTTTAGAAAAGGGATTTACGTCAAATCCCAAGCGAACCGAGTTTAGGGCGTCAAAATCCGCGCGGAACGGAGGTTTAGCCGTCAATAATCCGCGTCGGAATCGGGAGGTTTAGCGTCAAATTCGGCAGGGCGAACGGCAGATTTAGGTCGTCAAAATCCACAGGCGAACGAGAGTGTTAGTGTCAAGATGCTTGTAAAGCGAATCGAATTTTCAGCATCAGAAGGGGCGAGAGAACCTATTATTAGTTCGGCACCAAAAATCGGCAGTAAAGAAAAGGATTTTTTTTTTGACCAGTCAGGAATCGTGGGATATAAAAAAAAATTTTTATGAGTTCCAAAATCTAGTAAATATAAGGAGTTTAGCTCAAAAAGTTAAAACTATTCTTTGCGCCAAAATCCGTTGATAAAAACAACTTTTTAACTGTCAGAAGCGAGAGAAACTAAATTACAGAAATATTTGAATGGTGTGTAAGAAAATCGTTCGTGGCAAAAGGCACCATAACACTGTTATTAAGGAATAGAGGGCATGTCGGCACACCCTGTTCATCTCATTCTCTTGGCACCCCCTCCCCCCCCACCCACCCGCCGCGCCGCATGGCTTGCGAGGTCACAGAGGGGCTTGACATTCCAGTAGGCTGCCCCTCTGGACTCCACAATCATGACTGCCTGCTCCCTGCGAACAATAGAGCATGTCTGAGCGTCACAGGGCAGGGGGCTACTCACTGAAGTTAACGGCAAAAGGGAATCGTTTGGGCAGTCTCTGATACCATGGGCAGTAATCACTTTAGGGCATGCTTCCTGTAGTGGCCCTGCAACTCACACAGCCGAGAACTATCTCTGAAGGGGAAGGGCTTCCTACACACAATAAGAAAAAAAATAAAAAAATGAAAAAAAAAAAATAAAAAAAAAAATATATAAAAAGAGTAAAAAGAAAGAAAAAAAAAGATGAAAAAAAAAAAAAAAAAAAAATAAAAAAAACAAAAAAAAAAAAAAAAAAAAATAAAAAAAAAAAAATAAAAAAAAAAAAAAAAAGTCAATAAATGAAAAATAAAAAAAAGAAAAAAAAATAAACTAGAAAAAAATAAAAAAAAATAACATGAATAATAAAAAAAAAAAAAAAAAAAAAAAAAAAAAAAAGAAAAAAAAAAATAAAAAGAAAAAAAGAGAAAATTAAGATATAAAAAAAAAAAAAACAAAAAATAAAATAAAAAACTAATAGAAATATAAGAAAATAAAAAAAATAAAAACAAAAAAAGTAAATAAAAAATGTAATAAAAAAAAAAAAAAAGAAAATAACAAAAAAAAAAAAAAAAAAGTTAAAGAATTATATATTATATACATGAAAAAAAAAAAAAAGTAAAAAAAAAATAAAAAAAAATAAAAATATAAAAGAATAAATAAAAAAAAAATAAATTAAAAAGAAAAAAAAAAAAATAAAAAAAGAATAAAATAGAAAAATAAATAAAAAAAGAAAAAAAAACAGAAAAAAAAGAAATAAAAATAGAAAAAAAGAAAAGAAATATAAAAATAAAATAAAAAAAAAAAAAAAATTAAAATAAAAAAATAAGAAAAAAAAAAAAAAAAAAAATAATATCTTCTATAGCTCTCTTTACAGACTCACAATCAAGAATTACAAGGTCATAAGTAGGATAAGAAAGATATAGAAAACAGGCACGCATTTACAGCAGCAAAAAAAAAAAAAAACATTGCGCCATTTTCAGCGCTTCCGGTGTCATTTTGGCGCGCAGCAAATCAGGCTTACAGAAAAGCAGGTGAATGTGTGTGGCGACGTCATGACAGGGATTGTGATAGGTTGCGATGGCTGTTGAAAAAATCACCATGCACGGCTGTACCCTTTACAGTCTAGACACAGCCCTTCCTGTTCGCTCTCAGTGTCTCTCAGCGTCTCATAGCAGTAGGACGTGCGCCATCTGCTTGTATCCAACCCACATGCAGCGGGTAATATTCTAATGGAGGATGTTGGGGGCGAGAGAAAGCTCTACGGTTATGCTGTGATCGCTTTACTACACTTAGTTTAGATAGAGATTGGAAGATGTTTATGTACGTTAAGGTAAAGGGAAAAATGAGAATTTTACAAGGACGATCCTACCAGAGCTGTTAAAGTCACAAGGGGAGAGCTGGTGCGGGGGGGGGGGGGGGGGGTGCTCCCGTGGGCATGAACACGAGACTAAGCCTCTATAAAGACAAGGTGGTATCTGGAATAAAGTTCACCAAGAACTAGTGTATGACTATTGCATCTAGCAATAGCTTTATTATTCAACAGTTATCTATTGAAAATTTACGCTTGGATATTGGCAATAGGCCTGAAGCTATAATTAGCGATAACACCATCTTTTCTAGTAACTGCAGGTCTCTTTTGTTAGGTGCAACTACCACTTTATTATCGAGCTAGACCATTTTGCAGACAGTAGGTGTTTCATATGTTCAATTATTGGGCATTCTCCACCTTTAAGTTATATATTCCACCTTGCATTGTTAAAATTTAGAATCCAAGGGGTGCCCAGCTAATTGTGTAGTCAGCACAGTGTTGATAGGTCCAAAATACCTTGTATTATCCGAATAAATTTTAAAAAAGCAGGGGGGGGGGGGGAAACGGCGGGGGGGGGTTTTATAAGATACGTGTTTTTTTTAGCTTTGGCGCACTAGCAGCTTTGTGTCATTGAGGAGCTTGGCACTTAAATTGAATACTGGCAATTATTTAGTCACCACAGGTGCAATTGAGTAGGTGCCGAAAAAATATGCCTTTATTATCCGAATACTACAGATGTACTGTTTTTGACCTTTTGGCGCACTAACAGCTTTGTTCATTGAGGCAGCCTTGCACTTAATATTGTGATATAGCAATTTTAGTCACTCACAATGAATTGAAAGGTCAAAATACCTTTAATATCCTCAATATGTGCTTCTAAGGTGGCATTTCTCCATCACAATTTTTAATATGGCTAAGAAGCATGCAATTTATACATTTTTGGGTCATGTTGCTGTTAGATAATATAGACTATAATATGGCTCCTTTAAAAAAAAATGTGCTTCTAAGTGGGGCATTTCTTCCTCACAAATTCTGGTCAGCTTGTATAGATTTTTATATCATTTTATTGGGTCATGCCTGCTTTTTGATGCAGGCTATACTACAATCACTATTCAAAAAAAATGTTGTTCTAACAAGAGCATTTGTTCTTCAAGCAATTGTCCCCAAAGTTGCTCAAGGAGTCATGCTTTTGAATTTTTGGGGCATTTGCTGAGACATGCAGCTATAGCTACAGTCCTATTATAAAGAAAAATGTGTGTTTCTAAACAGACATTATTGCTGCATCAAGTGGCATAGGGGTCTGAAGGGTGATGTCTGTCGAGAACAGGAAGTTAGATTAGGACACTGTTAAATGGACGAAAACATATTGCAAAATTGACTTGTTTTTGCAAGATCTTTAAACATAGCTATCATCCCTGTATCTGAGTGACAAGACCCATTTAAATAAATTAAAAAAAGAGAAAATCAAAGGAAATGGTGGGATTCGCATCCTATTTTAAAAATGTGGTTTTCTAGAGATTAAACTACTAAAAAATCTTGCATGTACATCTCACTGGTAAAAAAATTGCCCACTCAGTGGTAGGGGGGTAATTTGTACAAAAACTTGACTAATGTAGGTATTCAGAGCGACGATGGAGTATGGAGCACACTAAAGAACAAAGGCACAGACATTATTCCTCCAGCACGTGAGTAGAAATGAGAAAAGAATGCCAAAGGAAAAAGGCACTGGGGGGGGGGGGGTAGCAATCAGGATGGCGTATACCAACAGTATTTCAAGTGAAGCTCAATTGGTCCGCACTCATACAGTGAGGGCAAGCGCTAGCCCAAAGGACTAAGGGACAGTTATACGATGTCCAGTGATAGACTAAATGGTGGTTGAAAGACTCCTTTTTCTGGGCAGCTTTTAATTTCTGGGAGTCATGCCAGGTTTGGGGCTGCCATGCTGTGGCCGCAGGACAGTATGAGTCAATGTCGCAAGTGAACACTAAAATGGTGGTTGAAAGACTCCTTTTTCCTGGCACTGTTTTAATGTGAGGTCATGCAGGTTTTTAGGGTCTAATGCTGTCTTCGCAGAGCAAGAGGAATACTTCAATGTCCAACGTCTCAAGTAAAATGATGGGTTCAAATCATACTGGCCTTCTGGACTTTTTAATGTTGTGGTCATGGCTAAGGTTTAAGCTCAATGCTGATGGTGTGCAAGAAGGGAGATAGTGTGAGATGGTCTTGTGATTTTTTTTCTGTGGGCTTTTATACAACTAAGTGTGGTGCCTAAGATGTAGCACGTATCCGATTTGACTGTTGTCGGATTTAATTCCAGCTTCTCCAGCCCATGTTGTGGGGTGTAGATGAATGAATGGTGATTAGTTTGCTCTCCCATAGTACTTTTAATGATCATCCGAACATTAATCTACCATCGACCCTATCACCGGACTATCTGGTGGTCATAGATGGTGGGCAACTATCGAGCGCAAGGGATAAAATCAGACCGATGTCGATGGCTAGCAACGTAATCGCTCAACACTAGCAGTGACACATTTGGCTAAATTTTGAACCACTGTTGCACAAGAATCCAAATTTTAACAAGAAAGGGAAGGATTACTGAAATGGCTTGAGAATTTAGCACTGATATTGTCCCCCCTCCTCCCATTCTACTGGTGCCCTACAGTCCTCCGCGCGCCACAGTTCGCTTGTGTCAAGGTCTCCCTTGTATGCCAATGTTAGCTTTGTCCAAGAATTGTTAGTCATATTTGTCCCTTCAGGCCATGTATGTCGGCTAGTGTTAGGTAGCTGAGTCCAGTGCTACTTCTACACCAATACTAGTCCTTTTCCAGTGTAAGTCCTGTGCAAGTGTTAAGTGCCCTGTTTGGCCATTTGTTGCAGTCATGTGGCCGAAGTGATTAATCTCCTGCACCAATGTGTACTGTCTCATGTTGCTGGTGTTAGTCCCTTGGTAACATTAATACTGTACTAGTTTTAGTTATATGGTGGCCATTGTGGATCAGTTTTCGAGCTATTAGTCTTGTACGTTAAAATAAATAACATAGCGTTTTACGCAATGTAATTATATATTATTCCTATCCTCTGGAACAAATTATCTGCTTTGACCTCTATAAGCGCAAGCTCGGCAAATATGTTTAAAATAATCTGTAACATTAAACAATGGGTCTTTGATGATCTTCTGGTAGCCTATGTTGACATGAGCAGGAAGCGAGCTTGAGCATCATTCATGGGTTAGAGGAGTCAGTGGGCGTCTTATTAAATGATTGACATCCATCGTCATGTGTGCACACCTTGATAAACAATGAAGGCTTTCCAAATGCACTGATCAAGACTACCACTGGACCCTTAGACCCCCACGAAATAAGCAGGATTTCAATGAATAAAAATGTATGGATCAGGTCAAAACTGAATCTTCACAAAGAGAAAATTGTATAATATGTCAAAATCTGTCAATCTCTTTTCTGCTACTTATAAGCATGCTGCCCTCTGATGATCTGAAAGATCCGTTCAATGTACAGGCTGCTACTTTGTAAGGCTAGGGCTACTTAATGAGGCAACATACAGTGCCATTATTGCTTTGGAAATCCATGCAGGAATATCTAAGAGGGATCCGCAGCTTATAATCTGTGAATTTGGATGCAGTTTTGATAGACGAATTTGTTATTACATATTGATGTACTAAATGTTATTAAAGTTAAATTGCAGACAGGAGGAATTACTTAATTTTTATTTATACCATTTACTTACGATATAAATGTGCTTACTGTATTGTATGGGTTGTTACAGTCAAAGGATACCAAATATATCATTTGCTGTTATGCTATGACATTTTAGTTGTAAATTGTTTTTCTAGAATGATCTGGTTTCCCACGGATTGGTCGACTCACAATGGAATCGAAGGCCTAAGCCAGCAGTCGCATGCAAATAATATACAAAGTGTGTATAAAAATAATCATAGGGACTAACTACTAGATGACGGACAGCAAGACGAATGATCACAAGGGCACGGATGGAAATGGAATAGTAACAGGCTTGAATGCAGAAGCAAAACATCAAGCAATAGCTGATCCCAATGATTAGCTTTTGCTGATCTGTCCCTAAAAAACTGTCCCTAGTACAATCCCTTATACCAGATCCCCTAACTCTATTCCATCCCTAATGGTATCCCTACCAATATCACTCAACTATGCTGATCCTAACCAAAACACCATAGAACTATCAAGGAAAACTCATAAATAAAACACACTGAAAAATTAATATGGGCAGAACAGAATCAACTAGAGAACTAAAAGACAAACAGGACTCTAGCATAGAATTAACCAACACTGGACACAAAATGACTAAATGCTAGATAAAAAATGCAAGCAGATCTAAAGCAAGTAGCTCCCAGCAACAGTATACTCTATGCCAGCTAGCAGATGAAAATCAACATTATAGAACGCTAGCAATCAACCATTTCCATTAAATCGAGCTCCCATGTGCCACACGGTCAGCTGATCAGTCCTTAGAGTTGTTTGAGGCAGCTGTATAGAAAAATTTGAATATTTCTTTCATTTGCGCTTCAGCATCATTTTCTATGACCAAAACATTTTTGATTTTCCATCGATGGAACTGAGGGCTAATTTTTTTCAGAATAAAGTGTAGTTTTAATTGGTACCATTTTAGGATACAGGCAACTTTTTGGTCACTTTTCATTGCCATTTTCTGGAGATGACCAAAAAACACAATTTTGGCATTGAGAATTTGTTCACCGTAAAGGATAAATAATGTTATATCTTAATAGATGGGATTGTTGGCAGGTGTTTAGAACTTTTAATAATTTTCCTTTATTTTACTTTTACATGTTATCCCCCTAGGGAACTTGATCACTATGGAGTGTGATCATTTGTACAGTGATCTGTATTATTTATATATGTACAAAGATGAAGCTCCCATTACTTCCTGTCTATGGCAGGAAGTAATGGGATCAGTAATATGGCAGCTACGGCAGCCTTCATTAGGATTCCAGCTTACATAACAAACTGATTAGCACTCTACTATCTCGTTGCAGGGGTGCTGAACGAGGAGCACTGCACCATTCTTCATTCTTTTGGCTGCCATGGCTGCAATCAACATGGTGTCTAAAGGATTAAGCAGCAGGGTCTGAGCTGGTTGTAATCCCTACTGTTAGCAGCTAGTGTCAACTGGCACTCACTGTGTATGGAGTGGGCTCATCAAATGAGATATGAAAGCGTTAATGTACGGCTCATATGGTGCACTTCTAAAACCACCTTGAACATAGGTAAAATATGGAAAGCTTTCCAGGAACTGATATAACAGCCATTTTAAGCATACATGCAGTAATGCATATAGATATATATATGATGCTCAGGCAACCACTTGATCCTTAAAAACATTTTGGTTAATTATACTTCTGATTATGTTCTAATGCCATGTTAGGTAAATGTATATTATGTTGTATAAATGTAAGACGTGTTTATTTTAATAGTATTGATGATCCTACTAATTGGGGCTTGATTTTTATTGGTTGAGAGACATATATACTAGTATGGCAGATTTTGTAATGAGGGTACACACTATAATTAAATATTCAGAACTAGTTTGAAATGCGTAAGCGGATGTCCCTTGTCTCTACCTTGCCAGAAACTGTATTTTAAACTATTTTCAATAAAACATTTCTACTTTGGAGTTATACACATGTTTCTGTGGAACGGAGTCCGAGCAACTCATATGACATTGGACTGGTGAGTTCTTTGTTCTAATATACTTATAGATGATTAGGAACCTTCACCAGTGCAAATCTGTCTGGTCATGGCATTCATTTCATAGACAGATACTTAATCTGTCTGGGATTCAGTATTACAGTATATATAATGCTCAAATGTATGCCATCAGACATAGAGTTTGTAATACCTATAGCATCTGTCAACACAACATTGCATGTATATAAGTCCCTTTGCACTGATGAACTATTGATGAACTATTGAGTTTGTAATTCCTATAGCATCTGTCAAGACAATATTGCATGTATATAAGTCCCTTTGCACTGATGAACTATTGTCCCCTATTTTGTGCCAAAGTATCATTGTTGCTGTGCAGTCTAGTTTGATTAGGACTTAAAGAAGAAAATGTAAACGATCACATATGTTTTAACATCACTGGTTGTTTCTTGTATTTTCAAAAAAGGAAAAAACCAGGAACCTGTGGGTGCTGATGGAATGGGCAGCAACTCATAGATGAAGCAAAGTTGTTTTTATTGTGGTAACATTTTTCCACACCATATTAGTTCCTTCATCAGACCGTGACCATGTTGATCACAGTCTGATGAAGGCACCAGTATGGTGTTGGAACGCATTACCGCAATATAAACAATGTGTTTCATCTACGAGTCACTGTCCTTCCAGCTGCACCCACAAGTTCCTTACTTTTTCCTTTTTGCCAATACTTTCCAAAACGGCTTCATATGTGCATGACCAGTCCAGCAGCTGGGATAATACATTCATACATCAGTTCTAGACATAATCCCTTTTTGAGAAGTCTCTACACTAAGCAGCGCCATATTTTTGTTGCTCTAGAGCTTCTGTTTTATTGGGGGCAGAAATAATAGAATTCTATGGAGAGGTGACATTTGTCCTTGTGAGGAACAAGATTATGATTATGGACAATATCTCTATTAAATTCTGCCAAAATTCTGTTTTGATTGAACTAAATTGAATTGCTGATATGCAGGTCAAAGTTAATGGTGGCCTAAATCTGGTGCAAAACACTAGTTCTGATTTCAAAATTTGGAGAAGAAAATGGTAAAATCAGCTTGAAATGCAATGAGATATACAAAGGCTTCCTCCATGCACTGTCAGAATACCAGGAGGGCCCTTCCCTAGTTTTAGCAGAGCACGAATAGGAGGGGAATGAAAGCACAACACAATATCAGCAGGAGGGGAATGGATTATGAAGAGCTTGCAAAGCAGGATCTAGGAAGGGGTGCTTCAACGGCGTCCCTAAATAAAACCAAACCACTTTGGTCTCCTGGGCTTGACACAGGGATATTTCCTGTGTGTTGGGACACACAGAATTGCTGAACTGCTTGTCTTCAAAATGCGATTTAGAACTACAGAAAGTACATTTAAAAAGTGCTTAGCTTTCGTAGAGATATTAGATACATTTTTATTTATTTGTTCCACCACTCGAGGACCCCTTTAATTTTAGTTTTGTTTGTTTGAATGTAGCTATCAGTGTTGGTTGTCGAATTCTAAGAGTTAAACACTGAAAGTCATAGTTTTCTATGATCGCTACCATTTCGGTGTGTGTTTCAATTGTTTTCCCACATCCTGAAATCACCAAGATGACCATACTTAAAGACAGCTTATTGATTTCAATGAGATCTATATAATACTTCTTTTTATATGGCGACACAATTGCTGTTGGTGTTGGTCAATTAACAAACTACAGTTAATTGATAGAAGACTCAGCCTTAGGACACCCTGTGATTGCCTGTTAAGGTGGCCTTCTAATATAAAAACATGTCCAGTTTGAGAAAGGCTTTTCAAAAGGTTTTGCAATTTGATGTTGAAAAGGCTCTTGAGCAGTGTTAATATTTTTGGATTGGACCATTAGTCCAGACCTGCGCACTTAGTAAGAGGGAGGCCGTAGATGCCATCTTTATATCGGCGTTTAGCCTGCTGACATGCGCTGTATGCTTTTGCATTATTCCGGATGTGTGAGCGCGGGTACCGGCGCCGAACTTCCGGTCATGCGCAGTACGGTCGGCAGGACGCTGAGACCATGTGTGAGGTAACGATCATGCATCCCTGCCTAGGTGTGAGCCGAGGGTTGTCACTATGGTAATATTGATTGTTTTTAATGTGATTTGTCACTATGTTTAATCTACCATTGCTGTCTCATATGTTTGTTGTTTGATTAATGACCACATTGAACATACCATTGGTCTAAACAGCAGGTGGGAGGACCTTGTATTTTGAATATATTTGTGCTTTTATACATTTGTGATTCGTGCTGCTTGAGAAAGGCCACAGTGTAGTGGCTGAAACGTTGCATTTTGTACTCCTTATGGAATAAAGAGCTCCTGTTTTAATCCATCTGGTGCTGCCGTTCGCATTTTTCTATTCCAGACCAGGGTCTCCCCAGACTCCTCTCCCAATGGACTAAGCGACTGGCTAGAGTTTTTGCCAGAATCCTCTTCTTTTTTTATTGATGTATATCTTATCTTTCCCTCTATCACTTTTCTCTAGATATGTGAGTGAGAATACAGCCACACAATGAGTCGGATTATGCCGTTTAAAAAAGATGATGTATTTGCATGGTATTGCATGTGGATTTATGGTTGTTGATTTTTTTTTACTCATGATTTACAGTAAGAAAAGAGTCCCATTCATTTCTATGTGGTTTTGGACATGGATCCATGTTAAAAACCCCATCTCTACGCTGATGATGCCCAATTACACACCTCTTCCCGAAACATCACTCCTGCCCTGCTACAAAACACCAGTTACTCTCTGTCTGCTGTCTCTGACATCATGTCCTCCCTCTATCTCAAACTAAACCTCACAAAAACTGAACTTCTTGTCTTTCCGTCATCTACTAACCAATCCCCATCTGCTATTTTTGTCTCAGTGCGTGGTACCACCAAAACTCCTGGGCAGCAAGCCCGCTATCTTGGGGTTATACTAGACTGGTCTGTCTTTCACCCGCTATATCCAATCCTTTGCCCGCTCCGGTCACATTCACCTCAAGAACATCTCCAGAATCCGTCCGTTTCTCACTGTGGAAACAACTCAAACTCTCATTGTGGCTCTTATTCTTTCTCGTCTGAATACTGTAACTCCTTTCTTATCGTTCTTCCTCTCTGCAATCTCTCCTCTCTCCAATCTGTCCTGAATAGCAGCCAGGCTCATCTTTCTTTCCAGCCGCTATACCGATGCCTCTACCCTGTGTCAGTCACTGCACTGGTTGCCCATCCATTACAGAATACAGTATAAAATAATCACTCACCCATAAAGCTTTCCATAGCGCTGCACCCCCTCTTCATCTTCTCCCTTATCTCTGTCGACCACCCTACCCGGTCTCTGTGCTCTGTTGCTGATATCAAACTACAGATCACAATCATCTGAACCTCCACCGTTTTCAAGATTTCACATGAGCTGCACCAGTTCTCTGGAACATCCTACCACATACCATTAGGCACAATCCTAACCTTCATAGTTTTAAGAGTGCCCCGAAAATACATCTTCTAAGGCAGGCCTACCAAGATCCCTAATTGCTAACTACTACCTTTTATCACAAACACTTCTGTCACTTCCTACACTAGGGCACTCACAGGCACTTATCTGAATATAGATGTACTGTTAGGGTGGCAGGTTCACCCAATTTTTATGCAAACCACCCCATATTTATGAAACATGGAGGACTTTATTGGCGTTATATAAATAAAGATAATAATAATTATTATTATTATTATTAATATTATTATACAAATGTTTGAGACATGTTATACTTGAGGTTTTGAGCCATCCCCATTGTCCTCAACAATAAATTTCCACGTAGGAATATGACCAATGAATGAACATGTTAAATTTTTTGATGGTAACAAAACCGCCCAATAGAAAATAAATGTTGTAAATCATACAACATGTGTTTTCAGTGATGTTAATGGTGATTATTTACTTTCGGTCTTAAATGATTATTTCAAGTCAAAATCTGTGTGGATTCCAACCTGAAATACTCATCATGTGGACATAACCTACACATCTTTGACCCGGAGTAATGGGGCTGCTTACTTCTGGACCAATATTTGAACCAGTCAGAGATAATGAATTTGAAATTTGGACCTATTCTATTTAATGATCATAAGTCAATAAAGCATGTTTTTGCAATATGGCCACATGCTACACTTGTATCATTTGATGACTGACATAAGTTAATGGTGGGGTTCCAGGAAAGCAATGCAATGTATAGATGCTACAACAGGTGTGATAAAAGAGAAAAACATACTGTAGGGAATGTAGAATGAGCAAGTCTCATCTACTGTATATTTTCACTGGCAGAAAGAAAATAAATTATATTAGCTAAACTATAGAGAAAAAAATCCATATATGGTCACTCTTGGCATTGGCTGGGCATTGTAACTCAGATGTTTTGTAAAAGCATTGCATCTGTAAGACATTATATAAGAATAACTTTGTTTTAATAAAGTTTAGTATTAAGCTATATAGTAATATTTTTAACTCAGTCACTCAGTATATCTTATTCTCAGCTGATATATGAGAACACATGACAGACTTTTAGATAGCTGACGTTAGCAGCTTTCACATCAATGTAGACCACATACTATATAATATGAAAAAGAAACAATATTGGAAAATCACTAAGGATAGCAGTAACTTGTCCCGGGGGAGCTGGCAATAGTCTTGAACCAAGAGTTCCCACTTTCACTGACCTATGCCAGAATGATAAAGTTTTTCTTTTCCTCTTTCCCTGAGAACATCCAAATGTGGTTTTACTTTTCACCAGCTGCAAAATACATCTGATAAAGTTATAAGTAGGATGAATATGTTTAGATACCAGTGAATGTAGAGGCAGCATTAATTGACATGAAATTTTTCCTTGACCTATACTGGACAGCCCCAATTGGACAAACCATCATCAGATTTGGCTTTCAGTACCATCTCTATGCTGATTACACCCAATTATACACCTCTTCCCTTGACATCACTCCTGCTCTCCGACAAAGCACCATGACTGTCTGTCCTTTGTCTATGACATCATATTCTCCCTCCATCTTAAACTAAACCTCACTAAAACTGAACTTCTAGTCATCCCACCATCTACTAACCAACCTCACCCTGCTATTTCTGTTTCAGTGTGTGGCACCACCATTACTCCTAGGCAACATGCCCACTGTCTTTGGGTTATACTAAACTCCGATCTGTCCTTCACCCCATATATCCAATCCCTTGGAACATCTCCAGAATCCGTCCGTTTCTCACTGTGGAAACAACTCAAATTCTCATTGTTGCTCTTATTCCTTCTCGTCTTGACTACTGTAACTCCTTACTTATCGGACTCCTTCTCTGTAAACTCTCCCCTGTCCAATCTGTCCTGAATGCAGCAGCCAGGCTCGTCTTTCTTTCCAGCTGCTATACTGATGCCTCTACCCTGTGTCAGCCACTGCACTGGTTGCCCATTCAGTACAGGATACAATATAAACTAATCACTCTCACCCATAAGGCTCTCCACAACACTGCACCCCCCTACATCGTCTCCCTCATCTCTGCCTACCACCCTACCCGGTCTCTCTGCTCTGCTGATGATCTTCGACTACATGCCTCAGTCATCCAAACCTCCTATGCCCATCTCCAAGATTTTTCATGTGCGACACCAGTTCTATGGAACATGCTACCACGGGTGATCAGGCACACTCATAACTCAAACCCTAGTTTTAAGAGTGCCCTGAGAATACATCTTCTCAGTCTTGCCTACCAGAATCCCTATTTGCTAACCCCCCACTCTCTAGCGCACAAATTTCTGTCACTCTTTACACTTCGGCACTTATCTGTATATAGATGTACAGTCTGCGTGGCAGGTTCATTCAATTTTTATGTAAACCACCCCATATTTATGTCACATGGCTGGACCACTGTAAACCTAGCACTTCTTCTTGAAGGCTCTTGCGAGCAGGGCCCTCACACCTTGTGTCTCATCCGTAAGTAGCTTTTCACTGTATAATGTCTATCTTTTTTGTTTGTACATATACCCTATAAATTGTAAAGTGCTGCGGAATATGTTGTTGCTATATAAATAAAGATTTTTATTATTATCAGGACTAGATGCCATGATAGGTACCTGATGCAATTCATGGGACTGATAGATATATTCTATCTATCTATCTATCTATCTATCTATCTATCTATCTATCTATCTATCTACCTATCTATCTATCTAGAGCACTATGTACCACATATATGAAAATGGTCTAGGTCTAAAACTCTCTTTGTTGCCCATGGCAACCAATCAGAGCGCCCCTTTCATTTCATAGTGATCTGGAAAAATGAAAGGGGCGCTATGATTGGTTGTTTTAGACTTAGATTTAATACATGTGGCCCTAAGTGATCCTTAGTACATCTTCACAAAAAAAAATGTTCCAGGTGTTTTAAGGATTGGTAGTTAGAATATTATCTTCGCCTTAAATACCGTATATTAATGAATTCCACAAACCACAATTATATAACTTCGTTATTAACATCACAGACTTCTGTTGATCTCCTTAGATCTGGGTCCAAGGGAAACTTTGTCTAGCCATACATTGCCCCTGTTGGGACCCCTGAAGTCATTTAAAATAATAGACATTCATGTAATATGTGGATGGTCAAAGTTCCTACGGAGTGGGAGCTGAGGATACATAACAGCTCTCTGTTCTAGCTCATAGAGGGGAATCCTCATATCCGGTTTTTATTGTTCATATGCCTTAACAAGGCATTGGGACAGGTATTATTTTGATGGCACAACTAACTCAAACCTATTTATTCTCCCTGCTGCACCCTGTTCTATTACTAGATTGCTGTTATAACCGGCATCTTTGTGAGAAACAGCGTCTTCAAAACTCTGAAGGGCAAAATCTGTTTCAAAGATGTGAAATCAGCGCTCAACCAAACAGTTCTTTTAGTGCTAGTAAGACAGAAAATTAAACGGAAACAACACATTTTGTGCTGATATACACTTTGTCAGGTTTCTGTAAGTATTTGGTATCTGATAGGTTTAAAAAGCCAGAGACAGTGTCTTCCCGGAAAAATGTGTCAAAAGACAAAGATACAGTATCTCCCAAAAGTGAGTACACCCCTCACATTTTTGTAAATATTGTATTATATTTTTTCATGGGACAAAATTAAAGATATGACAATTTGATACAATGTAAAGTAGTCATTGTACAGCTTGTATAAGGCTATGTTCATACAGTGTGTTGAGTCCTTGTGAACATACGCTATTACATGCGTGTTTGGTCTGTCTATCGGACCCAAACACACATCTAGCAATGAGCAGTGTGCTTTTACATTGCTTGCAATGTAAAACACGCATCGGCGTTCAGACGAGTGATTGCTGATACGTGTTTACCTGCGTCTTTCGGATCCGTCTTTCGAATCCGTTCTACGAATTGACATGTCAATTCTTGATCCGAAAGAGCAGGAGCCCTATTTAAAACTATAGGGTGCGATCCTGCTGTAGCCAAAACGCATCCAAACATGCACCTTCGTATTGGATGCATTTTGGATCCGATCGACACTGCGTTTTTGGATGCGATTTTCGGATCCAAGACTGATACAAAAACTCTGTGTGAACATACCTATAACAGTGTCAAATTGGTGTGCCCTCAAAATAACCCACACACAGTTATCGATGTCTAAACCTATGGAAACAAAAGTGAGTACACCCCTAAGTGAAAAAGGACAAATTGTGCCCAATTTTCCCTTTTTCCCCCCACTGTGTCATGTGACTCAAAAGTGTTGCAATGTCTGTGTGAATAGGGAGCAGGTGTGCTAAATTTGGTGTTATCACTCTCACACTCATACTAGTCACTAGTCACAAGTTCAACATGGCACCTCAAGGCAAAGAACTGTCTGAGGACCTGAAAAAAAGAATTGTTGTTCTACATAAAGATGGCCTAGATTGCCAACACCCTAAAGCAGAGCTGCAGCATGATGGCCAAGACCATATAGTGGTTTAACAAGACAGGTTCCATTCAAAACAGAACTTGTCATGGTTGACTAAAGAAGTTGAGTGTACATGCTCAGCGTCAAATCCAGAGAGGAGTGCTGCCACCATCGCTTCAGAGAGAACAGAGGTGCGGGGTCAGTCTGTCAGTGTCCAGACCATACACCACACACTGCATCAAGTTGATCTGCATGGCTGTTTACCCAGAACAAAGCCTCTTCTAAAAATGATGCACAAGAAAGCCCACAAACAGTTTTCTGTAGAGAAGCAGACTAAGGACATGGATTACTGGAACCATGTCAAGTGTGTGTGGCAGCAACCAGGTGTAGTACAAAGAAAAGTATGTCTTGCCTACAGTCATGCATGGTGGTGGGAGTGTCATGGTTTGGAGCTGCATGAGTGCTGCCAGCTGTGGGGAGTTACAGTTCATTGCCAGAACCAGGAATGCCAACATGTACTGTGACATACTGAAGAAGAGTATGAACCCCTCACCTCCAAGATGACCACTGCCTTGCGAAAGATAAATTTGCAAATAAAATAAATAATAAAAAAAGTTACACATAATTGGTATCGCCGCGTCCGAAAAAGTTATATTAAAATATAACAGAATTAATCTGGTATGCTGAACACCATAGAAGAAAGTGATCACAAAAGTCACAGCTATACAAAATGTTACCAATAAAAAGTACACATCAGGCCACAAAAAACTCACCAACGCTCAGGTCTACGGGTGGAAGTGCAAAAAAGTTATTGGTCGCAGAAAGTAGCGCTGCAGCGCAAACTTCAAATAAAAAAATTGAAACTGTTTGGATTTCTTTTATGGTACTATGGCATAATGCAAACCCTACATTTTTAGTATTGCCAAAATCATATCAACCTGTACAATATTATTATTATTATTTATTAAAGCGCCATTGATTCCAGGGCACTGTACATTCGAGGGGGTTACATACATAACATAAGTCAAACGAGTACAATGATAAGTGATGAATGACAATTGGCACGACAGAGGGAGAGAGGACCCTATCCGCGAGGGCTTACAATCTACAAGGAGGGGGAAAGAGACCAAAGGTGGGGGCAGACATGTTTGTGGAGGATGTAGTGACAGCAAGGTTATTGTGGGTTGTAGGCAAGCCTGAAGAAATGGGTTTTCAGATTGCTTTTGAAGCTGGTGAAAGTGGAGGAGAGTCTGATGTGTTGGGGTAGTGAGTTCCAGAGTGTGGGGGAAGCACGGGAGAAATCTTGGAGATGGTTGTGTGAGGAGCTGATAAGGGGAGAGCAGAGGAGAAGGTCTTGTGAGGAGTGGAGATTGCGTGAGGGGAGATATTTGGAAATTAGAGCAGAGATGTATGAGGGGAGAGGTCATGGAGAGCCTTGTAGGTCATAGTTAGTAGCTTGAAGTGAATTCGCTGAGCAATGGGAAGCCAGTGAAGGGATTGGCAGAGGGGAGAGGCAGGGGAGTAGCGAGGAGAGAGGTGGATAAGATGGGCAGCAGAGTTGAGGATGGTTTGACGGGGAGCAAGAGTGCTAGACGGGAGGCCACAGAGAAGGATGTTGCAGTAGTCTAGGCGTGAGATGACAAGTGCATGGACCAGCATTTTTGTAGTGTCATAGTTGAGGAATGAGCGGATGCGAGAGATGTTTTTCAGGTGGAGGCGGCAGGCAGAGGTGAGGGTTTGGATGTGTGGTTTGAAAGATAGAGCGGAGTCTAGGATTACCCCAAGGCAGTGGACTTGCGGGACTGGTGAGAGTGTACAGCCGTTGACTGAGATAGAGAGATCAGGGGGGCAAGGGTAGAGTTGGACTGTGGAAAGATGATGAGTTCTGTTTTATCAACATTTAGTTTTAGGAGACGTGAGGAGAAGAAGGAGGAAATGGATGATAGACAGTCTGGGATCCGAGAGAGCAGAGAGGTAACATCTGGGCCAGAGATGTAGAGTTGGGTATCGTCAGCATACAGGTGGTAATGAAAGCCGTGTGAGGCTATGAGCTGACCGAGGCCAAGAGTGTAAAGAGAGAAGAGTAAAGGACCCAGGACTGACCTCTGAGGGACACCAACAGAGAGAGGCCGGGGGGAGGAGGTGGAGCGAGAGTGAAAGATGCTGAATGTCCGATCAGTGAGGTACGAGGAGATCCAGGAAAGGGCCAAGTCCATGATGCCGAGGGAGGAGAGGATTTGTAGCAGGAGGGAATGGTCAACAGTGTCAAAAGCAGAGGACAGGTCTAGAAGGAGAAGGACAGAGTAGTGGCGTGAGGGTTTAGTAGTTGCTAGGTCATTAGTGACCTCGGTTAGGGCGGTTTCGGTAGAGTGGTAGGGTCGGAAACCAGATTGTAGAAGAGAGTTGTAGGAGAGGTGGGAGGACAGCTGAAGATAGACGTGCTGCTCGAGGAGTTTGGAAGCAAAAGGGAGCAATGAGATGGGGCGATAATTGGACAGAGAGGAGGGGTCAAGGGTTGTTTTTTTTAAGGATTGGAGTGATAGTAGCATGTTTAAAGGCGGAAGGGAAGATGTCGAGGTTAGTGATAGGTTGAAGAGATGGGTGAGGGCTGGGGTGATGGAAGCACTGAGGTCTGGGATGAGGTGGGATGGCAGTGGGTCAAGACTACAGGTAGTGAGGTTGGATTTGGACAGTAGAGAGGAAAGGTTGTCATGAGTGACAGTGGGAAAGCAAGTTAAGGGGGAAGAGCAGTTTGCAAGAATAGAGGAGGGTGGTGGGAATGCGGGCTGAAGCTTTCTCTGATGTGGTTGATTTTCTGAAGGAAGTGAATGGCAAAGTTGTCTGCTGAAAGGAGGGATGGGGAGGAGGTGCTGGTGGACGGAGAAGAGAGTTGAAGGTTTTGAATAATTGCCTGGGGTTGTGAGACAGGGAGGATATGAGAGTGGTGAAATAGTCCTGTTTGGTTGAGATGAGTGCAGATTTAAAAGTATGTTGTTATTGTTTGTATGAGGCAAAGTCATCAGTGGAGTGAGTTTTCTTCCAGCGGCGTTCTGCAATTCTGGAAGCTCGCCTCAGCTGTTTAGTGGAGTGTGTGTGCCAGGGTTGTCTGTTGATCTTGCGGGTTCTGTTGTGTATGAGAGGAGCGACTGAGTCAAGGGTGGTGGTGATTGTGTGGTTACAATACAGAAATACAATATACAATACAGAAATACAATACAGAAAACACATCATTTATACCAGAGAGTGAACACCGTGAAAAAAAGCCAAAAAACGCAAACATGGTGCAAGTACTTTATTTCCCATTTTGACCCACTTAAAAGTTGATTGCGGTTTCCCAGTATATCCTATGGTACAGTGAATGACACGTAATAAAATCACTTACATGTCTATGTTGATGGAAAAATAAAAAAGTTATGGCTCTTGGAAGGCGATGAGGAAAAAATGAACGTGTCAAACAAAAAAACGCTCGGTCCTTAAGGAGTCAATGAATGTATTAAAGAAAATACGGCCCATTGTGGTACCCCACTAGTAACAGGAAACCAGTCTGAGTATGAACCATTAAACCCCACCCTTTGTTTTTCTGGCACTGATCCAGTTGCTTACCCACTTGCAAACATTTCGTTTAGGTAATTTGTGTTTAAAAAAACTATTATCGTCTTCTTAAAGCTTCTTGCAACCCCCCCCCCCCCTTTCCTTTCCCTATGTGCTCCCCCAAGTCTTTTTGTCTAGTTCTATGTTAGTCCTGTCATCGCTGTTTAGTGCTAGCTCTACTCATTGGTAGTGCTATAATAACGTATTATACTCTCCGTTGAGATTTTTGAGAAGTAACTAACTGACATGAGGTGTCTTTATTTGGTGAAATTTAAGTCATATCGAGGCGGAGCAAGACGGCGAGATATGCCTTATTCTAATGTCTTGCATGTGATCACTATGTAGTACTGTTGCATTTTGTACTTGACAATTCTTTTTTCTCTGTGATGTAAGCAGCCACATATTCTATATGTATTATTTTATTTGGGAAAAAAAATGTTAATAAAAACACAATTACAAAAAAAAAAAAAAAACTAATATCCACATGAATGCCAGGACCTATGGTTTCCCAGAGCATTATATTGTGCCATCCAACTTGCTTTCTTTCCTAGAGTACATAGTGGTGCCATCTCTTCCCCTAATAAGAGACATACATACCCAGACTCTCATTATATAAAGGATAATGTGATTCAGGAGACCAAGCCACCATTTTTAATTTCTTCATAGTCCACTTCTCAGGTTTACAAGTCCATTGTATACCCTTTGGCAGTGGACAGAGGTCATCGTGAAAACTCTGACCTTTTGGACCCTCATCAATCCTGAAAAAGAACGACTTATAGGTCTCTTTATCTGCACAATGATGTAAGTCCATCCACCTTGCAAGGAAACTAAATCACAGCTCTGTAGTGCATGGAGCCAACTAAAATGCTGTGTGTGCAGTGACTGGAAACATTAAAGCAGTGCTGCAGCCCCCCTGAACATAAAGTGATGACATATTCCCATTATCACTTTACGACATGGGAATAACCCTTTAACATAGAAATTTTGCTGACACAGTATTTTAATTTTTGGTATTTTGGAGTATATTGTGTAACAAAAATTAGAAGGAAGACCTCCCTTATTAGATCTCATGAGTTTATATAACATTAAAATTGATGCCAATAAGGTTTTACTCAGTCAAGACTTTCTTAATTACAATAACATAGTATGCTGTAAAGCAACAAAACCCCAAAAGCTGATTTAAAATCGATGCGCACTAATTCAATAACAGTTGTAAAAAAGAGATAAAAAGGCAGGGAAAATCTTTTATACAGAAAACATAGCTGTGAGGCAACGGCTGTCCTTCTTCACCTCCCTATTAACAAGCACATTTGGATCAACTGTGAGCATATATATTTATTTAACTCCTTAAGCACCAGGCCTGAAAACACCTTAGTGACCAGCTAAATTTTTTAGTTTTTGTCTCCCCCTGTTTTAATAGTCAAAACTTTTTCTTAATTGTTTTAAGTGAAGCTTATTTTATGTGGGAGAAGTTGTATTTTTAGGGGTCTATTTAAAGTTTACAAAAAATGACTGCGGAATATTTTAAAACATTTTTGCAGCGTGAACATAAAAAAAGTTTTTCTGAGCTTGTTTTTTTTCACACCATTCACATTAAATAGTGAATGGTGAGTGTATTATATGTGTCTTATATGCGTTGGCAGAGCACAGTGTATTATATGTGTGTTATATAGGAGGCGGCAGCAGAGTGTATTATATGGGTGGGGGGAGCAGAGTGTATTATATGTGTGGTATATGGGTGGGGGGAGCTGAGTGTATTATATGTGTGTTATATGGGTGGGCGGAGCAGAGTGTATTATATGTGTGTTATATGGGAGGGGGGCGCAAAGTGTATTAAATGTGTGTTATATGGGTGGGTGGAGTAGAGTGTATTATATGTGTGTTACATGGGTGGGGGAGCAGAGTGTATTATATGTGTGTTATATGGGTGGGGGGAGCAGAGTATATTATATGTGTGTTATATGTGTGGGGGGAGCAGAGTGTATTATATGTGTGTTATATGGGTGGGGAGCAGAGTGTATTATATGTGTGTTATATGGGTGGGGAGCAGAGTGTATTATATGTGTGTTACATGGGTAAGTGGAGCAGAGTGTATTATATGTGTGTTATATGGGTGGGGGGGAGTAGAGTGCATTATATGTGTGTTATATGAGTGGGGAAGCAGAGCGTATTTTATGTGTGTTATATGGGTGGGGAGAAGAGTGTATTATATGTGTGTTATATGGGTGGGGGAGTAGAGTGTATTATATGTGTATTATATCGGTGGGGGGAGCAGAGTGTATTATTTGTGTGTTATATGGGTGGGGGAGCAGAGTGTATTATATGGGTGTCCCTAGGAGAAGAGCAGAGCAGAGTTCAGTTTCACTTTCAATTTGACACAACTCAGAGGGGAGTGACCTCAGAGAGTGCAGGCAGCCAATCACAGCACAGAGGGTGGGTCCCAATCAGGGAGTTGAACTGAACATCAGGCAGCCAATCACAGCAAAGGGGTGTGGACTGGCCCCCAGGCTGTAGTATTAGGTGTAGAACACACAGATTAGCTAATAGCTGCTATACTAAATGATTTAGGTAATACAAACCAAATGCAAAAGTGCTTATTTCTACTGTACCCATCATTACAGATATGATCTTTGTAGCGATAAAACTGCACATCAAACTCACCTCTTTTAGCCGCGCCAGCTCCTATCTGTACCCTGCCTAGTTTTACCGGGTGGTTTACTCTGAAACGCTTCAATATTTTGGATTAAAGCACAACTCAGTGAATCTCGCAGCATCCTTTTAAAGAGGGTGTATTATCTGAAAACTATGTGAATTCCAAGTTATTCTATATAACTATTTTATAATAATTTTGTTGTTTTTATTTAATTTTTATGTGAATAAAAACACTCATTAGAGTGAAAACTCTTGGAAACACAATAAACTGACAACGCTTTTTGTAGCTCACTGTATGAATTGGGACAGAAGCAGCTAAAGGCAGAGTTTTAATAACAATTGCTGGGGCTTAAATAGGACGAGATAGTAACACTATGTACACAGATAAAGTAAGGCTCTGTATGCACTTTCCCTTGCTTCTAGGCAGGGAACAGTGGTCCATCACTTCTTGAGGACTGTAATGTACTATGACATTTCTTTGTCAATAACTCCCATTTATTGCACTTGCTATAAAGCACAAATACCTAGCTGCACTGTCTATACAGACAAAGAAATATCGTTAAAAATAAAACAACATACAGAAATGATAAAACCTCTACACTACATTCCTGTACAGCTATATGGCACTCTCCCTAAGGAGAGATCTTCCCTTTCTGAGCCACTCATTGCCTCCCACTCAGCCAAGCCAGCATCACTCTGCTCTCTACTGACGAGGGGCAAACACCCCAAAATGGCTGTATACAGATGGGTGATGCTGGCTTGGCTAATATCCTTTTTGCTTTCCAAAGACCCAGTCGGTCAAAAGCAAATTGAGGATTTGTTACATCCAATAGAGGGCGCTTGAGCTTCTCAGCTCCTTTCCCATAATGCCTTGCGATATGTAATCTCCACACGCCTATATGGCGCTCTCCCTAAGAAGAGATCTTCCCTTTTTGTACAGCTGATAGTAATAAAATGGTGATGTACTGTGCTCTTCATTCTGGAGGCAAAAAAAATTCTTAAATGCAATTAAAGCAGAATTATTTTTAGAACGTTCCTGGTTAAATTAAATGAATTTTCAGCTGAAGTGTGAGCTGCAAATGATCATTATCTTTACAAGTAGTCCTAGATCTTTCTTTTTCAATGACTAATGTGAGTTTATGCTTTATTCAAGAGATGTTGAGGTTATTTACCACATTCCCTTATCCTTTGCTCCTTACCTTTTTACTGACTGAAATTTAAGACTAAGTGTTTTGTATTAATATAAATGCAAGACATTTTACCAGTAGGGTGTGGGCATTTATTGCAATGCTGATTCATCCAAACAATGAACTTTTTATTTTTCTTTTAAATAGGAACTTTCGAGAACAGAGATATCCTGCTGTGGGCCACCAAAGTTAGTTCAAACTGATCCATCTTAAAACTGCTTCTTGTTAAATATATTGCTTCCTGGCCAAATGAACTACAATTAATACATTAAAACAGAACTAGTAATGTAAGATATCTTGGTAAGTGGGGACTTAAGTAAAAAAGAACAAAATTTACCAAGATGCTTTTCATTTGTAGTCCTATTAACTATATGCATAACTAAATGTAATTAATCCATTACAGCAGTGTTCCTCAACTATAGTCCTTAAAGAGTGTTCTCACCTAGCTATTTTACAGAGCCTGCTCATCACAGCCAGCTTCAGACTCCCACTACCTGTTCAGACTGTGAGTTGTTATACAGCAGTGATTAGCATATAAGCTTTGCTGTTCCTAGCTGAGCCTGTTAGAGGGAAATTGGTGATGCGGGCTTCTAGCAGCATGCAAGGCTACAGATCTCTAAAGGATTAAAATTTGTCAGTAAGATAAGTAATATAAACAAGCTCTTTTGCTGCTGATATGATACAGGGGAAGACATCACCATGCTCTAGAGCTTGTTAGAGTGCAGAGAGGTGGTCGGTAATCTAAGAATGCAGAACTGCTGGAACTCTGAAAGAATGCAAAATCAGAACAGCAAGGTATTTGGTAATAGTGTTTATTTTCCTTTGCCTACTTGTTTAAAGCGAATCTTGAAATAGGAATATCCCTTTAAGTTCCACCACAGATTGTGTTTTCAGGACTAATTTATTGACAATTATTGTCAGTCGATCTATGGGATATCCTGAAAACTCAATCGGTGGTAGGCCTTGAGGGCTGGAGTTGAGGAACACTGCAGTATAGTATTGTCTCACATGACATTCATGTATCCGTATTGATTACATGGGGTTAAAAAATAATGATCTTAAGAAACTTTTAAAAAGGGAATCAAAATAGTAGGACTGTCGGGGGGCGTGGCCTGGACCTAGATGGAATAGGACGTGTGTGAGAAGAGCTCCGTGGGAATCTCTGTTAAAACGGCCCACATAAACCCCTTATTGCCTCCATCTGAAAACAAATCCAGGTGCCTGGAGCAAGGAACACTCCTGCCATCGCCTAGGAGCCCTCGGGAGTTTGCCGCAGCAGCGCAGAGTCACAGGACACCCCGCGGCCTAGATCCCGCTGTCGGCCGGGGCCGCGCGGGAGAATTGAAGCGCGGCGACATCTGCACTACAACACCCATCCCGTAGAGCGGCGAGTGAGTGGAGGATCGGGATTGTGACCGGGCGCTCACAAACTCCCGCGTACCACACCGCGCCTCAGACACAGGAGTGGGGACTGCCCCGCAGCAACGCCGCGCACGGAGAGGATAATCCACAGGCGCAGTGAGTATCCCCAGAGCGGGGAGCCCCAACAGCAACGCCCGGCATATACCAAGCCCCGGCTGCCGCATAGTGTACACGGCACAAGCCAACAGTATCCTACACTCTCCTCCGGTCCCAGACAACAAAATCCTGGAGGAACCAGGAATAAACATTAATCCAGCTGAGTGAAGCTGCGCGCCAAATACCCAGGGACACCCGCAGGTTAACACGAGGCGTCGGCCATCTTAACGCAGCCACTGCTCTCCCAACAGATACATTTATCAGGGAATTCTACTGCAAGATAAAAGGCCACTCCAGCCCTACTCAAAATTACCATCCAGTCCTTATGGGAATCACTCTCACCTAGACCCATTTTAAACTCTAAGCTATTACTCCGCTGTTCTAACTCACATTAACTCTTACTAAACCAACTCCAGCTGCTTATTGGGAAGAATTGGCGGCCATTTTAACTGTGTCCCCCATAACCCTGGACATTTCTGCATCTCCCTTTCTTTGGCATATCATATTCTATGGACTGTGCTACCTGAGGTTCTCTGCCTCCAATCCTGCATACATAGCCCTCCAACACCTGATTAACAAGTGAATCCCCCCTGATCACCGCTGAAATTAATCTCGCTAGAGACTGTTTATAGGGTCCTCTCTACCTAATATCCAGTCAACACAACTATCTTGTAATATCTGTGAGACAGTCGAATAAAAGGGAGATTAAGGAAAAAAAAAAAAAAAGCATAGCGGCAAAACCCCCTATCCTCTGCCAGAGCACTCTCTCCTATGCCGTTCCGTGCACAAAAAACAATGAGAAGTGCTTCGAAAAGATCACAACGCATCAAACCAACCAAACTCACCCAATTTTTCCAACAGTCTTCTCCAAAGATACAATCACTTGAAGACCAAAACCCTTTCTCTCAACTGTCTGTTCCCTCTCCTCAATCGGAACCAGTTGACCTGGAACAATAAGAAATGATGGATCAGGCTTCCTCAGTAGAAGTTACCTTGCAAAAACTTTTCACCTCCTTCAGAGACACGCTTCACAAAGACATTAAGCAAATAATGACAGACCTGAAGACTGACATCCAAACACTTGTTGGGAGAGTGGACCGTGTTGAAAAAAAGATGATCGAGCTAACCACCTCGCACAATTCACTTATTGATGCGAACGCTGAACTAGAGGAGGAGGTACAGAGACTTTCATCAAAAATCCTGGATCTAGAAGATAGATCCAGGAGAAACAACATCAGAATCCGAGGTATACCGGAATCAATCTCCTCAGAAGCTCTTTCTCCATTCCTGACGGACATGATGGCACTGGCGCTCCCGGAGGCTTCCCAAGCCGATTTACTAATCGATCGGATCCATCGCCTCCCGAAACCAAAACATCTCCCCACAGCAGTCCCAAGGGATGTAATTGCCCGCATACATTTTTTCAAAACTAAAGACGAATTCCTCAAAGCTATGAGACACCAAATTCAACTTCCAGATAGATTCTCCAACTTATCCATCTTTCCGGATCTCTCAGTGGGCACGATGTTGAAAAGGAAGGAATTTGCACCCTTCACAAAGATCCTTAGAGAACATAACATTGGATACCACTGGGGATTTCCGGTTAAACTAATGATCTTCAAAGACAACATCACCACGGTGTGTCAATCCCCAACCTCAGCAAAGAATCTTCTACTCTCCTGGGGGCTGTTAACTCCATCTACGGCAACTCCACAAAAGAAAGGTCCAAGTAGACCAGAAGCCATCACGCCTCTTTGGTCGGAGAAGTCTACGAGGTCAAGAACACGCACCAATGACTTACTTACCCACTTAAACTAGGGCAGGTACTCTTTCTTTTTAGGTTCCCACGGCCTCTCTACTTGACCCCCACTAGGTTATTACTTCTTAGGCAAGAACTTGCCCCCAACGCATCTCCAAATTGCTTGGAGATATTCTTGTTTGCAGTTTTTCATGCTGGCTCAGTTGGCCAAAAGTTTTAAGTTCCTAGAAGTTAGTTGTAGCCATGTATCTTGGAACCTCAACTCTCACTTAAGCCGTAATAGTGAAATGTCTGGTAGCTTTATGTTGATTCCTAATAGTGCTACTTGTCTATTATTATGGCGATAAAATTTCTCTCACTAAACACAAATGGTCTCAACTCCCCATGTAAAAGATCATCTTTATGGAGAGAGGTCATTAGGTCAGGTGCGGATGTGGTGTGCCTACAGGAGACGCATCTTTGCGGTAAAGACTCCTTCCGACTCAAACATAAAAAATTTCCTTGGGCGTTCCACGCGACGCTAGATCTAAAAAAAGCTGGGGTATCTATGTTTGTCAGAGACTCGGTTGCTTTTTCCCTGAATCAGTCAATCATAGATCCTAAAGGAAGATTTGTGATAGTTCAATGTACTTTAAATAATGTGTGGTATACAATTGTGGTGCTATACGCTCCAAATAAACGTCAAAGGTCCTTTATAGCAAAAACTCTAGCTAAAGCTAGAAAAATCCTCAAGGGTAATCTAGTACTCTGTGGTGACTTTAACATAGTAATAGATAAAACCAAAGACAAGTCAGTAGGGAGCCATAGGTATACCCCTGAGCTTAAGAATCTCCTGTTAGAGGAAAACCTCCATGACCCTTGGCGCTACGCGCACCCAGGAGAACTTGATTTTACCCATTACTCTGCACCAAAAAACTCACATGCTAGAATAGATTTCTTCCTTCTGAACAGACAGGCACTCCAAATGGTTACAGATTCTAAGATAGGCGTTAAAACTTGGTCAGATCACGCCCCGATCTACCTTTCAATGCGTGACCGCTTCTCCCCTTCATTCTGTCCACCTTGGCGTCTTAATAATTTCCTACTCAAATCTCCAAAAACCCTGGCTGAAATTACCTCCTCACTGACAGACTATTTTGAAATAAATAGCCCAACGGCCCCCTCAGCAGAAACACTATGGTGTGCTCACAAAGCGTATATAAGAGGCATACTTATTTCAATCTCAACTAGAGAGAGAAAAATAAGGGATAAAAAGATTAATGACCTATTAGATAAGATTGGATTACTGGACACCCAATTTAAAACCACTCCTACGCAACCCATTAAAGAAGAACTCACTTTGCTTAAAGCCCAATTAAGTGCTATTCACCTTCAGCAATATGATGCCTATTTAAACAGACTAAAATTGAATTTTTACCTCCAGGGGGATAGACCAAGCAAAATACTGGCCAGGAGAGTGAAAACTGTCCAAGCTAAAACGAGAATACCATACATTTCGGGCCCCTCAAACACTAAATTGCACGACCCCCGACAAATCTCTAATGCTTTCGCAGACTACTATAGTACATTGTACAATCTTAAAACCGACCATACGCTACCGTTGGTGAAGGACACAGACATAGACTCTTTCCTAGAAAACCTTGCCCTGCCCTCTCTTACCCCCGATCATCTATCTAAACTTAACCAGCCGATCACACCCATGGAAATCAGTAAGACTATACAAAGCTTAAAATGTAATAAATCCCCTTGTCCAGATGGACTTACCAATGAGTATTTCAAAGTATTTACTACTCTACTTACACCGCACCTAGCCAACTTATTTCAATCCATTACACAAAAGGGCTCTCCTCCGGAAGAACTCCTCTGCGCCACCATCTCCACCATACCCAAACCTGGGAAATCGACAGACCAAGTAACTCACTATAGACCAATTTCCCTGCTGAACTCTGACATAAAGATCTTCTCAAAGATCCTGGCGAGTAGACTGAATGATATCCTACCTCTCCTAATACATAGAGACCAAGTAGGATTTGTGAAGGGTAGACAGACGAGGGATGGCATAAGGAGGGTGCTGGACATCCTTCAACTAATATCAAAACAGAACACGCCCTTTGTGCTTCTCTCCCTAGATGGCGAAAAAGCCTTCGACCGAATAAATTGGGACTACATGAGGAAGGTGCTCCAAAAATTCGGATTTGAGGGAATGATATTCTCCGCCATTATGTCTCTGTACTCCTCCCCCTCCGCGAGAGTCTACTCGTCAGGATTCCTCTCCAAGAATTTTTATATTACTAACGGTACGAGACAGGGATGCCCCCTATCTCCGCTGATATATGATCTTTGTGCAGAACCCTTAGCTGAACATATCAGAAAAGACAAAAATATTGTAGGAATTCAGATCAATAAAGAGACACATAAAGTTAGCCTCTACGCGGATGACGTTTTGTTAATGTGTAGTAAACCAGAATCGTCGATCCCAGCACTCCTGGCTTTATTAGAGAAATATGCTATGATATCCTACTATAAATTGAACATTACAAAATCCACATTACTACCAATACATTGTCGAACCCTGCTGAAAAGTCAACTTCCTAATTTGCGGTTCATTTGGGCAGAATCTAGTGTTCCGTACTTAGGGATTAACATATACCCCGATCTGATCACTACCATCCATAAAAACTTAGAAGAGGTCAGCTCTTTCTTCACTGCAGAGATTTCCAGACTCAACCAATTCCCCCTATCTTGGTTAGCACGTATAAACATATCTAAAATGCTTCTCCTGCCGCGTTTCTTATATGTAGCAAGGTGCTTACCATTCATCTTTCCCGCCCCTCTAGTGTCTACCCTTCAAAACCAAATACTCAAATTCATATGGGGAGCAAAGAAACCTCGGTTTAAAAGGCAATATTTATATCGGAAAACGGCAGAAGGGGGCCTTTCAGTACCTAATCTTCTACTCTATAATTTGGCGTCAATATTGGAGCCTATGTATTACTTCTGGAATCTTCCTGAGGGACACCACTGGGTCTCTATTGAAAACTCTGTAATCCCGAAAGGTTCTTTCAAAGATTGTTTGATAGCTATGCTCTCTGGTGATACTCCTAAAACATACGAACTGCTATCGCTTTCACACGCAGCACAAGTGTGGCACAAGCATGTAGTAAACAGACAACTCGTCTCTATTGATAAACGACACTGTCCTCTCTCTGCCATACAAGTAATCCTACCAGATGCTCCAATTGCACAATGGATACGTAATGGCATAAGAGATACTGGGGACTTATTACACAGAGGTCGCTTCAAACAATTTGAGGACTTAGTACGAGATTTTTCTATTCCCCGACAACAATTCTTCGTATATCTACAACTAAGACACTTTGTCCAAACCCAATGCATGGCAGTTGTACCGCAAGCTACCTCACGGCTACATAACTTCTTGTGGCAAAAACAGAGTAACATAAAAGGTCTATCAGCTGCATATAGCTCTTTAACTAATACAGACACATGCGACAAACCCAATTACGCATTGAAATGGGAACTGGAGCTATCTAGCTCATTCTCAACGGCAGAATGGATACAGGCAGCCTATATAGTCGCGAAACATTCCAGATGCGCTAATCACGTAGCACTCACTAGGAAAATCCATCTTAGATGGTATCTGACCCCAAGTAGAATCTCACATATTTTACCTGGCCACTCACATCTTTGTTGGAGAAATTGCGGCCTCAAAGGCTCACTTTTGCACATGTGGTGGGAGTGCACCTTAATCCAAACCTTCTGGAAGCAATTAGAATTACTCCTCTCTGAAGTCTTTCCCTGGGGAATTAACCTTTCTCCCGAACTAGCTATTTTAGACCTCTCATTCTCAGAGGTACCTCACCAATTCCATACAGTCCTTTCTCATCTGTTAACCACAGCCAGGACTGCTATTGCAATGCACTGGAACACTCCACAACCCCCTCCCTTCGCAGAGGTCATACACAGGGTTAATAGACAGTACCACTGTGAGACCAATTTGGCAATCCCTCCACATGCACTACTCAAAATAAGGGAAAAGTGGTCGTTTTGGACCTCATCCAAACATTTTCATTAATGACCGGCTCAGATATTTCTATATTATATAAATAGAGTTGTTGTTAAACTTTTACATGGACTTGAAGACTAATAGACAATTGTTAGTTATACTTAATTTTGCTGTGTGTAATAACATATTGCTATCCTGAAAAGTGAAACTGATTGTCAACATGACTTTAAATGTTATATACATGGCATGTTACTTCCCTTCTTTCCCCCTCCCCCATCCTCCCTTTCCATTCACCTCCTGTTATAATTGTTTTACTGACTTTGTACATCATAAATCAACTTTATCTTGAAAATCAATAAAAACTTTATTGGAAAAAAAAGGACTGTCAAACATGGCAATCAGACAGGTTAAAAAAGTCAGAATATCTCTGAATATCATATAAGTAGTGGTGAAGAGGAGGTTACCTTGGTAATGGCCTGAGTGAGTGAGTTCAGGTACTGACCTTTGGTGGTTCTCATGGATGTGATCTTTCAAACATCTGATTGCTGTTAAAATGATTTACATGCATGAAATGTTTTCAAAAGGTGTTAGAGATAAGTCAGAAAAAGAAGTTGTCATGGGGATTACAATTTCTTGCACTAGTTAGAGACACTACTGTATGATTCCTATTGGATACAATAGTGTAGAAAACAGCAACTTGAGGCTAATTGCCACTAAAAAATAATACGCTGCGCTTAAAATTTTGATAGCTCTATGGTATTTTCTAATTTTCACATCAATGTCTAGTTTCCATCCTAGTGTATAGCTTGAAGTGCCAAATGCTAAAGCTTCACCTTTCGTGTCCTCTTGTTATCACAAATACATTGGATGCCTCAAGTACTACATATATAAAGCTACTTGTACTGACTTGAGGCGCACAGTTTGTTACAAAGATATTATCATAAAGTTATTTGCAATGATAGGAAAAGCAAAGTATCTCTGATGAAGTGATGGTATCAAATGTTAGCTTAAATGCCCTCCAACCCTTCCATTCCTCTGGGGGCCAAGGTGAGCATGAAAACTTTTATTTATAGTGTGACATATTTTGTCAAGTGCAGTGCCTAGTGTCCTATTTATTAGTGTCCCTACTAATACATAGTTATGTAGTTACAAAGATTGTAAGGCTAAAAAAGACACATCCATCCAGCCTATTGTCCTATAGTGTTAATCCAGGAAAAGGGAAAAATACCCATGGTAGAAGCCGATTGTCCTAATTTTAGGGGAAGAATCCCTTCCAGATTCCAATCTGGCAATCAAAATAAATCCCTGGATCAATGACCCTTCTCCATAACCTAGTCACTATAACTTGTTATATTATTGCACTCTAGAAATACATCCACTGTTAGTGAATTTGCTATGACAAGTTTCTGACAGAGAGTTTCACAGTCTCACTGCTCTTACAGAAAAAAATCCCTTTCTATATTTATGTATAAACTTTCTTTCCTGTAGGCATAGAGAATGCCCCCTTTTTCTAGCTACAGTCCTGTGTATAAATAGAACTCGGGAGAAATCTCTATGTTTACCCTTGACATATTTAAACATATTTATTATGTCCCTCCAAAGCCGTCTTTTCTCTAAACTGAACAACCCTAATCTTGCTTATGTTTCTGGGTATTGCAGTAGACCCACTCCTTTTATTATTTTCATTGCCCACCTTTGAACTTGTTCAAGCTCTAGGATGTATTTCTTGTGCACTGGTGCCCAAAACTGTACACAATATTCCACGTGTGGTCTAACCAGTGATTTGTATAATGGGAGAGCAGTGTTCTTGTCATGTGCATCTATGCCACTTTTAATACACTCCATGATCCTATTTGCCTTGGCAGAAGCTGCTTGAAACTGGCTACTACAATTAAGTTTACTGTTCACTAAGATTCCCTAGTCCTTCTCCAGGTCACTTTCACCCAGAGTTTTTTCGTTTAACAAACAAACATGGAATGGATTTTTCCTTCCTATATGCATAACCTTGCATTTATCTATGTTAAATACTGACCCCTGTGGTATTCCAGTAGTAACAGGGATCCAGTCCCAATATGTACTACTGTTAATCACCACCCCTTGTTTTCTATCACTGAGCCAGTTACTTACCAACTTGGAAACATTTTTCCCCAGTCCAAGCTACTTACCAATCTTTTATGTGGCACAGTTTCAAATGTTTTAGAAAAATCCAGATATATGACATTCAATGCCTCACCCCAATCCAGTCTAGAGCCAGGCTACTCATAGGAGCTGATAATTTTGACAGAACTGATCCTTCATAAACCCATGCTGGAACAGAGTTATGCAGTATGTCATCTCTTAGAAAACCTTCAAACAATTTACTTACAACAGAAATTAGCCTTACCGCCCTATAGTTTCCTGGATCACTTTTTGACCCCTTTTCTAATATTGGCACCACATTTGCTATGCAGCAATCCTTTGGGACATACCCAGTGACTATACTGTCCATAAATATTAAGAGTAGGGGCCTGTCTACCACATTACTTAATTCCCTTAGGACATGGGGGTGTATACCACCAGGACTTGGTGATTTATCTTCTTGAGGCAGAGCTGCATTTCTTCCTGGGTTAGACAAGAAACATTTAGGGTAGAGCTTACTTCATCCCTCTGCCCATCAACAGGAAGGTAATTTTCCTTGGTAAATACGGTGGAAAAATATTGTTTAATAGATTTGCTTTCTCCTTATCACCCTCTACAATACCTCCCTCATTACATGTCAAAGGGACAATATTTTCAGTTTTAATCTTTTTACTATTTATATAGTTAAAAAAATATTTTGGTGTTAGTTTTACTCTCTCTGGCAATATGCCTGTGAGTAATGTGTATATTGTCCTTTAAGAGGTTCTGTCTCTTTCCAGCCTTAGCCAGGATTCTTTAAAACCTTAATGGGTAATTACCTGGGCCTGTGATTTCCTTTTGTTTCCTGGCTTATGTCTATTTGCTGTTCGTTTGGATTTGCTCTGGCTGTGGACTACGGTTATTTTCTCAAATATTCTTCTGCCTACTGACTCTGTATTGCGTGATCTCCTGGTTTGACGTTGGCCCACCAGACTCTGGTACCTTTAATTTTCTGTTGTCTGTGCCTGTTTGTCATCCATCTATTTGTCATCCATCTGTTCGGCCTTTGTTTTGACTAGGGCTTGCTCAGGATAGGCATGAGTGTGGAGTCGCCCTTATCATGGCAGTTGCTCAGCTGTGATTCGGTAAGCCAGGGAAAGACTGGGGTGTCCCTGACAATGCTTCTCTGTCTCCAGCTTTGCTGTCTTTATCATTATTTTACATCATTTTTTTTTTTCCTTATAGCTTTTAAGTGCTTCGTCGCTTCCTTCCTGTGAAAGTAGCTTTGATGGTTTCCTTTTCGTTGTTATTGCCTCCTTTACACCTGGTGATCCATATTGGCTCTTTCCTCTTCCTAATCGCAATCGGCACCGGCCCCAACACTTTGTAATGCACCAAAGATTTGGCTCGTTCTGGGGGCATGTCGCACCACATTTGTAAAATTAGACACATTTATTAATTTTTGACGCAAAACCTAGGTGCATAACAGTTAGAACAGCCAGACAAAGTTAAAGGTAGTTTGCCCGAGCCTGAGTTGTCATAGTGGAACTTCAATGCGACTGTATGTATGAACTGCAGAAGAATAGGTTCATACATTCCAACACATTCTACACTGTCTTAAAGTGATTTAGAACTGGCCTGTCAACACCAGGATTCACATATGTCGCTCTTTATTTCCATAAGGGTATGGTCACATGGCTTAACTGCAGGGCGTACGGTATGCCCCGCAATTAAGCCGGGTTCTTCGGGAGTCGCGCTGATCGCCGCATACTCCCATGGCACGGAGGGGGTGGGCGGGAGGCGGTAGCCCGCCGGCCCCATAGACATTCATTTCTCGCGGCGCGTAAGCACCGTGAATAAATTACATGTCAATTATCTCCCCGCGCCTACAATACGATTGTATTGTATGTGCAGGGAGAGGAGGCGTAATCCATAGGTCTCTATGAGAACTGTGGGTTGCCTTAATGATTGGGGCACATTTCGCTCATATTAGAGCGCAGTACGTTCTCAATACGTGACTAAATGCGCCCCAAAATAAGCCGTGTGAACATAGCCTTAGGTATGTACCTCTCACAGTGAGTGCTTAAGATGTTTTTTTTTTTTTTATTTCCCATTTATTATCTGTTCTTTTATTTGTGAAGACCTTCACATAGAAGAAAATAAAACATACCAAATGGCTGCATACCCATATAAACTTTATTAGAAACAAAGGGCTACAAAAACCCAACACTTAAAAACATTTAAAAACACATGGAGATGTCTTACTCTTAACAGTTTCAAATCCTGTTGGGAAAAAGATGAAACACCTGATATGAACACAATCCTATTGTATGGATGAAAAATAAAAATAAATAAACAATAATAGATATAACAAAAAAAATATATATCCAAAACTATATCCACCGAAGACACCCTTTTGGGAAAGTTGTATAAGAGAGTGTATATGATATGGCAATTAAAATAACTCCAAATGACAGGGAATAGGAGGATTTTGCAGTTAACAGGCTAGGATACATCACCGAGACCCCACGCGTATCGCTGGCTATGCAGCTTTGTCAGGAGTGCGTGGAGAGAAGAAGAGTATTCCTTTAAAGGGAATATGTCACCAATTTTTTTTTTTTACTTATTAAATCAAGCCCCTGATCCATATGCTTTTCCTCTCAGTCGTTTTTCTTTCATGATTGTAGATTTCTCTATTCGGCCGTCTATATATGATAGTGGGGAAGACATTCTTGCTTGCACTGCTTTAACAGCAATCAGAGAGATACTTTGCAGCAGCTTCATACCCATAGGATTCTTAAGACAGTTTCTGTCCCATAGACGTCTATAGGATAGTTTTCACTGTGAAGGGAGGGGAGAGGGGGAGCTGTGACATCTCCTCTTCTGACTGGTGGATTCTGTGTTATCTGTACAAAATGGTGTCTCCTTTCAGCTTGACCCTGCTTTTACTGATAGTGAGAAGACTGCTGAAAAGCTCTCTAAACAGAACGGGAAGTGTCAGACGATTATTAGGCTTAGTGGCCAAAGTGAAAACTACAGGACTTAAGAATTATTAAAAAAATATTGAAAGTGATCTGGAAAATAAAATAAAAAATAACCAACAATTTCTACAAAATGTGTTTAACATAAAAATGTGAGTTAAACAATAAGTCATTTTTTGATGACACATTCCCTTTAAATATCATCACAGGGAAAAAAACACCGGAATAATCAAAACTGGGAGCACAATTAAGAAAAGGAGCTAGAAACAATGATAAAGTAAAATAAAATAGAATACTTTGCCCTGTGTGGCAGTCCCGTAGCAAACATGATCAAGGAGAAATGTATGGCCAATTGAATGTTGAAGTACATATAGGCCACATTGCACATACATGTATATATGCACAACAGGAAATACAGACAAGATGACGTATGTCTAGACATGCGCCCATCGCCTGGGCAATGAACTAAGCATAGAAAGATAAGCAAGCAACGGCGCATTGTTTATAAACAAAAAGACGTATATTTAGACAAGTGCTCAACACGCGACAGAATATATTCGGTATAATGACGCAAAATAGCACAGAGCAATATATCCATAAGCTGGCACATAGACGGGCCCAATAGCAGCACATTCAAAATAAATGTAAACATATATACATTGTAGTGAAAGATAGATAAAATATAATGTCATGATAACAACCAAAAATATAAGTTGTTTTTATATAGACAAGAAATAAATATACCGTATATACTCGAGTATAAGCCGACCCGAATATAAGCCGAGGCACCTACTTTTGCCATAAAAAAAATGTGAAAACTTTTTGACACGAGTATAAGCCTAGGGTGGAAAATTCAGCGGCTACTGGTAAATTTCAAAAATTAAAATGGATGCCAATAAAATTACATAGGCAGGTATAGGCAGTTTAATGTCCCCCATGGGCAGGTATAGGCAATTTAATAACCCCATAGGCAGGTATAGGCAGTTTAATGTCCCCCATAGGCAGTTGAATAACCCCTTAGGCAGGTATAGGCTGTTTATTGTTCCCCATGGCAGGCATAGGCAGTTTAATAACCCCATAGGCAGGTATAGGCAATTTAATGTCCCCCCACAGGCAAGTATATGCCTCCCGTAGCAGGTATAGACAGTTATAGGCAGGTATATGTCCCCCATAGCAGGTATAGGCATTAATAGGCAGGTATATGTCCCCCATAGCAGGTATAAGCAGTTATAGGCAGGTATATGTCTCCCCACAGGCAGTTATAGGCAGATATATGCCCCCTTATAGGCAGGTATAAGTAGTTATTTCCCCCATAGGCAGATATAGGCAGGTATATGCCCCCTTATAGGCAGGTATAGGCAGGAAATGAATAATAACATAAATAGTACAAATTTCTATATACAAAATATCATAATTAAATAGATAGACCCAGATCTAACCAAAATAAAGTATCTATCTGCAAGGCCCCATCTATGTAGCAATGATGAAAAACCAACCACCACATGATGTCTGCAAAGAAAACCACACAGGGAGAGGGAAATAAAAAGTTTGTCAAATGTATGAAATGGGGGGGTGATCAGGTGCCACAACTGACAGCAGCCCCATTCTCTAATCATTTAGACACCAAAAACATGTTTGCCATGACATCTTATTGGTTAACCCCTTTACACAAATGGGTTACTGGTACATCCTGATTGCGAGTGCTTTACCGCAATACGACGTGCCGGTATGTCCTGGAGATTGTGCAGGCTCACAAACGGAGCCTGCAGGATCAGCGCATGAAGTCAGCTGTATATTACAGCTGACTCCCTGCGCCACCGATTAACTCTTTAGCTGTGGCAGCAGTTAAGGGAAGAGGGAAGGGGCTGCCTCTGTTACCATCGGAGCTCACCATGCTGCAATTGCAGGCTCTGATATCTTCCCTGACAGCCTAACTAGGGCTTTCGGGGCTGTCTGTGACGTCACCACCCTGGTAACTGACAGTTACCAGGGTGATGACAGTTCATTCACACAGGACAGTACTGTACAAGCACGTACTGTTCGGTGTGAAGCCGCAATCTACAGATCACTGAAGTCAAGTCCCTTATGGGGAAAAGTCAAAATAGTGTGAAAATAAAAAAAAAGTGAAAGAGAATATGTAAAACAGAAATAAATTAAGTAAAAACATGTACATCACCCTTTTCCCATTACAATAAACACTAATCACCCCAAAAAAGATTAAAAATAAATAAAGTACACATATTTGGTATTGTCGCATCCGTAACAACCTAATCTATAAATCTCTCACATTGTTTAACCTGTCGGAAGAACGATGTAAAAAAAAAAATAAACAAAAAAACCTGTGACAGAATTGCGAGTTTTGCTCATCTCGCAGCACACAAAATGGAATAAAAAGCTATCACAAAGTCATATAAACGGCAAACTGGTATAAATGAAAACGTCAGTTCATCCCGCCAAAAAAATAAAGCCATTAAAAATAGAGATAAAAAAGATATGGTTATCAGAAGAAAGCGATGCATAAATATTATCATGGATTATTTATTATGACAATATAAAAATGCAATTTTTACAAATTGTGTAAAAGTAATAAAACATAAAAAACTACATAAAATGTATATATATTATAATTGTACCGACCAGCAGAGAAAAGTTATTATGTCTTTTATACCGCATGGCAAATGCTGTAAAAATAAGGCCCAAAAAACAATGGTGGAACTGCATTTTTTTCACCCTATTTTTGTGGCCCCATTAACATTTATTGCTCGCGGCGCGTAATCGCTGTGAATAATTTACATGTCACTTGTCTCTCCACGCGTACAATACGATCGTATTGTACGCAGGGGGGGCGAGGCGTAATCCGTAGCTGTGGATTACCGTAATTGCGGCACACATCTCGCCGCTTTTTAAGCGCAATATGCGTCGAAATGCACGCCCAAATAAGCCGTGTGAACATACCCTTAGATGAAGAAATTTTTGAACTTTTAAAATGTTCAAAATATTTTGATATCTTTTTACAAATAAACAAAGATTGTATGGACAAAAATTTATTTCTACCCTAAAGCACAATGTTTCACAAGAAATCATTCTCTGAATCACATGGATAGGTAAAAGTATTAAAAAGTTAATACTGCATGAAATGATGTATGTCAAATTTGAAAAATATGGCTGCATCTTTTGGTCCAAAGCTGGCTGCGACGCAAATGGGTTAAATCGGGAAGATCAGAGTGGTCTTCAATCTCCGTCTCTAGAAGGGGGTGCCGGCTGTATCTAATAAAAAACAGAGGTTGTACAGCATCCAAACAAACAAAGTACTTTAAAGTGTGATTGTGATAAGATATTGTTTTACCTGCCCTCCTGGCCAGGCACATTTTTATTGTTTTTAATACATGTGGGTTTGCAATACATGCGAGTACATGCAATTCTCACACTCTATTTAAAGCTTTATTTTTATGTTATTTTGACATTAGATTTTTTTTTTAAAAATACTAAGAGTGCTTTCACCCAGCGCAGTTTTGGTGCAGTTTTAACTGTATTCCAATTACACTGCCTTTATTTCCAGCAAGCTTCTTTCACTTATCTAAACTGTTTGTAAAGCGAGTAATCAATTAGTGTGATTATAATCCACAAGGCTTCAAACACAGTAATTGATTACTTACTTGAAACACCTTTCTGAACAATTTAGACAACTTAAAAGAAGCTTGCTGGTAATAAAGGCAGTTTAATGGGAGCGCAGTTAAAACTGCACCAAAATTGCGCTGTGTGAAAGCTCCCTTAGTGTGTTTATAATCCACAAGGCTTCAAACACAGTAATTGATTACTTACTTGAAACACCTTTCTGAACAATTTAGACAACTGAAAGAAGCTTGCTGGCAATAAAGGCAGTTTAATTGGAGCGCAGTTTAAACTGCACCAAAACTTCGCTGTGTGAAAGCATCCTTAAAACTGCACCAAAACTTCGCTGTGTGAAAGTATCCTTAAAACTGCACCAAAACTGTGCTATGTGAAAGCATCCTTAAAATTGCACCAAAACTGCAGTGTGAAAGCACCAAAACTGAAAGAAGTTTGCTGGTAATAAAGACAGTTTAATTGGAGCACAGTTAAAACTGTACCAAAACTTTGCTGTGTGAAAGCACCCTTAAAGGAGAACAGTAAAAATAATTCAGACATTTTAGATTGGCAATATATGGTTTTTGTATCCTCAGGGTGGGACTAAGGCTATGTTCACATGACATAATTACGCCCCGCATCTCGCCGGCCCCATAGACATTCATTACTAGCGGCGCGTATTCGCCACTAGTAATTGACATTACCTTTATCTCCCCCCGCGGCGTATTGCACGAGTGGGTAGAGGAGACGTAATCCATAGTTCTCTATGAGAACTGTGGATTACCGTAATGACTGGGGAGCATTTTGCCTGTATTTGAGCGCAGTACGGCGTGAAATACGGACCGAAATGCGCCCCAGTCATAGCCGTGTGAACATAGCCTATAAGTTGCAGTTTGGGCTGTAATTCATTTTTTTTATTTTTGTGTGTGCTTTTTTATTTATTTATTTTTTATTTTACATACTGTAACTTCCATAAGGTCAGTAGATACCTTTGTGGTCATTTCTAGATTTTTTTTTTTCATGGACATTCAAGACCATCTGTGCAAAGTTATCTGGTAACTTCCTGGGTGTTTATAGTTAATAGGTGGTCGGAAAGTAGTTAAAGGGGTTTTATCGTTACAAGATCATGTCTCAGATTATGGGGACAGTAAAAATAAGCACTCAGTCACTTGGTTTAGCAGATATGAGCTTCTATGTAAATCTGTGTTCTATTTCTGCTGTTGCTGGTCGGACACGCCCTCTGGATGTTTCACGCCCTCTTGACACGCCTCCTGCACTGTGATTGGCTGGCTGACATTTCATCCAGCCTGTTGGGATACGCCCCTAGACAGGAAATGCCCCAGCCACGCCCCCTGCGCTGTGATTGGCTGCCTTCACACTCTGTGTTTACTCCCCTCTGAGCTGTTAAAATCGATAGTGAAACCAAGGTCTGCTGGCTCTATATACATCTCCCAGCTTTAGGGTGAAGGATCTGGGCAATTACTGCCTGTTTAAAGGGCTTTTGCCAAGAGGTTGATTCACCTCCGCACAGATCCAGTCCTTAAGCTGCTACTTTGAAAAGAGGGCGTTCTGTTCCTCAGATCTAATGCATGCCCCGCCTCCGTATGACGTCATTATCTGTAGTGTATAACATAAGGATTCAACTCAGTGTTTGTACAAGCTGTATGTGTAGTGCAGTGATTAGCTTATCCGCTCTGCAAGAGAGAGGTTAGGAGTTCAAGCCCCATCAGTTTTTTTTTTTTTTTTAATATTTCCTTTTATAAATTGTACACATATGTAAAGATATGTGTAGACATCTATAATTTTATATATATACACACCCAAAGCTCCTCTATATAGTGTCCCATCCGCGCAGTAGTCACACTAAGCACTTCCAACATATGTGATACAATGCATATACTCTGGGGGATGAAACATGATATAGGGGAGCTATGTATGTGTATATATATATCATTATAGAGATTGACATATATATTTTAGGTCTCTCTACATATGTGTAGAATTTAGGGCAGGGGGGAATAGTCTGTGAGGGACTAGAACTCTAAACCCCTTCATTGTAAGAGCAAAGCTCTACCACTACACTACCAGCCCAAGTTAGTTATAGGTTGAGCAGGGTCTTCTCTCAAAGCTGATTGCGTCTCCCTGCATTTTTTTAACTCACATGTCACTGACAGCAAGCAGAGGTCTTTACTTGAAGCTGATATTTGTCCTTGTAGTTGAGTAAAGATCTCTGCCTGTTGTCAGTACAATTTGGGTGAACACCACTAGAACAGAAGTAAAAGCTGCTGGCTTTCAGTGTCATTTGTGTGTAAACTAAGAGATATAACAGGTTCTTGCTGTCAGTGAACGTTGAGTGATAGAGTTGACATCTTTACTTGGGTGATAGCTGCTTTTCTAAAACTTTTTTTTAATGACATGCATTTAGGAAAGTGCATAATTTATGATTTCTAAGCATCCCACGTCGACATTACATGGTGGCAAATCCCCTCATATAACACAATATTATAGAGTCTCCTGCCTGTTATCAGGGGGAGAGAAGGGTAGGAGGGCAGTGTGTATTGCTCCATATAAAATAGTAACACAGACTGCAGCCTGGTAACGGAGGGGAGGGGGCACATGTCTCATCTGTGTATAACTGCATATAGCACAGCAGGGAGCTTGTGGAGCCTGAAGGCTGCAGACATAAGCATGCAGGAGGCTACAGATCTGTTATATCCAGACACACAGTTTTGTTATCTTAGAAAGTCTATGTACCATTTGTGGGGATGGGGTGTCATCCAGCTTTCCTTGATGCAACAGGTTACACAGCTTTTCTAAGATAAAAAAAAAACGTGTGACATGTAGGGGATGAGACATCAGCCAACTTTTCTGGATGTTGGATAGACTATCCAGTGTCCAGAAAAGCTGGGTGATGACCCATCCCTCACAAGTGGCACTTGTAGGAGATGGGGTATCACCCAGCATTCCTGGACCCTGAGTAGGCTCTCTGGGCTATGTATATGTGTACTGTTTCTGTTTATTTAAAGGTTTCCCTTCTGGACTACTTCAGGCTTGGTAGACTATGTCGGCTCGGCCTTGTATGTTTATTTGTGTTTTGTATTGTGGGTTTATTCCATGTAATTCCAATGTTAGTAATGGATCCGTCTCAAAGGTGCCTATCCATTGCTATTACTGGGACTTGGTGTCCACCAGTGGAGATTTTTATCACCCAGAGACTGATGCTGTCCCTCTCACTTTAACCCCAGTACCCAATGCACCAGAAGGTACTGGGACGAGCTAGGTTACTATCAGAAGTGGTCCCGCTTATGTGATGGCCGCTTCTAGGGCGACTGTGGGCTGGTATTTTTAGGGTGGGAATTTTCCCATCAAGCTGCAGGTTTTACTATGTCTGGTTATGAAAAATGGGGGGAGACCCTATGTTGTTTTATTTGTTTATTGAAAATCAACTAGGCATTCACTGTAATCAATAAATGAATACATAATTTAAAAAATCTATGTTGGGTTCTCCTCACTTTTCATAACCAGACATAGTAAAACCAACAGCTTCAGTCTGATACTATCAGGATGGGCAAGTCCATGGATATCGGGCGCTTTCCACCCTAAAAATATCAGCCTGCAGCTGACTCAGAAGTGGACCATCACATTAGATGGTCCACTTATGATAGTAACCCAGCTCTTCTCAGTACCCCTGGTGTGTTGGATACTGGGATAACAGTGACAAGGAGTTAGTATCAGCCTTGGGGAAAAAAAAACAATGTTGAAATTAAGTCCTAGCAAAAGTAATAGAGAGGCGTTTGTTGGACACCTCCATTACTAACACTGGAATAAAATGGTAAACAAATGCAATGATACAACACACATTTAATTTAAATAACACCCCAATGTTGGTTCGACATACTCCAATGAGTCTGTTATAGTTCAAAGGAGAAACCTGTATAAAAATAAAAACACTAAAAAAAATGACAGTATTAAACTCCATCTACTGCACCCTCTGAAGATCATGCCTGTGGTTCATCTTCTAAGGTTGCAGGGTACAGAGTTCAAGGTGCACAATATGATTCTGGAGGGTACCGACCCCAACTGCAGCACAATTTCCAGGGGGGGTTGGTCAACTGCCTTACCCCCAATGAGATCTTAGACTGTGCTCTGTCTTTGTATTAAAGTCAACTATGCATGAAAAGAAAAATATGCACATATAAGAGACGTAAACGTACTGACACCCTATAAAAATATGTAGATAGACAGATAGTAAATACATTTCAATAGCTTTTGCAGTAAAAGACCAAGAAGGACTCTATTCAAAGTATATGTTACCTTTTTGCTGTTGTGCAGATTAAGCCTGTTTGCTGCAGGGGTTTTCTATTTCAGTGTGTAGTACATTAACCCATTCAATGATGTTTTCTATGGATGAAGGTCTAATTCCTTCTGATCCATGGGATTAAAGGCCTCAATCCAGCTGGAATGCAATGGGAAAAGATGCCAGGGAACATGCATTCCTTTCAAAGAAATATGTGTCCTTTTTGGATTTACTAGCATAGATAATGCATAATTTGACAATATTGTATGTTTTTGTATATATTACAGACCCTGTTACGTTAGTATAATATTTTTTGGAAGACTTGATATTTGTTACAAAACAAGCAATGATTAAGGATAAAAGAAGTTTATTCCATGAAAAATATTTTCATTGTAAATGTGCCCTATTTCCATTGCAAGGAGTGCTGATTGAGAAGATCTGGAAGCTATTTTATTTGCTCAGATGCATGTTTGAGGTCTAAGACTTTCTTTGTTTCCCATAGCAATCAATCAGACTTCCCATTTCATTTCATATAGTGTTCTGAGAAAATGAAAGGGAAGCTCTGATTGGTTGCAATAGGCAACAAAAAAAGTCTTAGGTCTAGATACTTTTTATACATGTCTCCTAAAGGTTTAGGAGAGATAATGACACTTAGCTAGGGTTGTCTTCTACTATTACTGCTATTGCTAAAAGAGGAAATAGTTTTTCAGGGTATGAGGGTATGAAAAAATTAGCTACCACGGAGAAGTGAAACAATACTAAAAACTGACATTGTAAACTGTCTTCAGCGTTCTCTAAACCAGGTCAAAATTAGTCATTATATACCTTAGAATTTCAATTTCTAAAATTGGTGCATTACTGACAACAGCACACATGGTATTGGTGTTTGCACAAAGGCAAAAATGCCAGAACTGCTCCTGCCACTTGCCTCATCCGCCCCAGCTTGTACACCTAAGGGGCATTTTGAATACTTGGTGATGCCATTTGGTCTCTGGAGTGCTCCAGTCATCTTACAGGCATTTGTCAACGACATCTTCAGAGACATTCTGTATTCTGTGTGCTGTCGTGTATCTGGATGACATTCTCAAATTTTCACTTAGTCTGGAGACTCATCGTACCCACGTACGCCAGGTTCTGAGATGCCTACGGAGCAACCGACTCTATGTCAAACCCAAAAAATGTGTCTTCGAACAGTCCAGTCTGCCATTCCTGGGCTACTTTGTCTCTGACAAAGGACTTCAGATTGACCCAGAGAAGTTGTCCTCTGTCCTGCAATGGCCACGACCGGTCGGCCTATGGGCCATACAGTGTTTCCTAGGATTTGGCAATTATTACTGGCAGTTTATTCTGCACTTCTCTATGGTGGTCGTGCTGATTGTGGCACTTACCAAGAAGAACGATAATCCCAAGTCCTGGCCACCCAAGGCAGAAGGGGCATTCTCTCATTTGAAATCAGCATTTGCCTCCGCAACTATCCTATCTAGACCCGACCCAGAGAAATCATTATTCCTCAAAGTTGATGCCTCTTCTGTGGGTGCTAATGCTGTCCTCACTCAGAAGACCCCCAAGGGCAAAGCTATTGTCTGCAGCTTTATCTCCAAGATGTTCTCCCCTGCCGAGAGGAACTATACGATAAGAGATTGTGAATTAATGGCCATAAAATTCGCCTTGGAGGACTGGCGCCATCTCATGGAGGGTGCTCGCCACTCTTTAAATATATATACTGACCACAAAAATCTCCTCTACCTCCAGACAGCGCAACGTTTGAACCCCCTGCAAGCCAGATGGTCCCTCTTTTTCTCCAGGTTTGACTTCCTGATCCACTTCTGGCCTGCGGGCAAGAAAATCATGACCAATGCTCTCTCCCAGGTCTCAAATGTTGCTGCTCTAGACTCTAATCCATAGAATATCGTTCCCCCTGAAGTGTTGGTTACGGCCGCACGCATGGACCTCCAACGTTTGTGCCTCCTGGCCTCAGGAAGAAAGTCTTGAAGTGGGGACACTGTTCTCTATTGGCCATGCACCCTGAAGTGCGAGAATCTTGTTTAGTTATCTATCGGCACTACTGGTGGCCTAACCTGAACCGTCAAGGTCTCAAACCAATATTTAAATACTTAAATACTAAGTTACTGCTGCCCAATACAATGAAACAACATATACTAACCTTCCTCTACTCCTCCACTCCAGCACTGGCTCTCCCTGGTCTTCTGCTTACTTTCTTCTTCTTCCAAATGGGACATCCCCGCTGCAACTGTTGAGTGGCCACAGTTTTCATGTGCATCTGCCTTACATCACTGTTTGGAGCTGTTCATTAAGTAAAGGTGATGTAAGGATGTGGCACATGATCACTGCAGCCAATAAGCAGGTGCAATGATGATGTCCCATTGGAAGAAGACAGGGAGACTCAGTGTGGTTTTTTATGATGGTGGGTGGCAGAAGGACCTTAGTATTTAATTTTTAAGTAAATTGGACAACCCCTTTAAATGTATTTAATATAATGTTAACTACACAGTTTGTAAAACTTTAGATATTTTAAGTCTATGTTAAAAAAACAGATGCTTTTGCTCAAAAATATTCATTTACAATGTGATCCTACATGTGGTAAGAAATATTCACTACTATACTTTTGTAGAAGAAATTAACAAGAAGGCAGTAATCAAGACTTCCTGCAAATCTTAAAGAAATCATAGCATTTACCAAGAGCCTCTCCATTTGTTAAACAAGACCACTATGCACAAGAACAAGACATAGGGAATTTCTTAATCCTACAAAACCAAATACCTCAAGACAGCATTGTAAATGGTTACTAAAAATAAAATGATCTAACACATGTTTATACAACATGAAAACACAGAACGAAGCAGAGAAGAGGCCTCTACAAGTACTGTCTATAAATCACTATCCCAATTATGCAATACTTCGAATACAATGTTTGCAAAAATGTAAGGAACATAGCCTTACTTTATACATTACTTTATACATTAAAGTACTTTAACCCCTGAAATAAGTTGTTTTTTCATGACGCTGTTTAATGTACCATATAAAGTATTGTAGAATCAAAAAAATTTATATTTGTGGGGGGAAGTGAAAAAAACTCAATTGCACCATCATTTTTTATGTTTCACTTTTGCATGGCTCACTGTGTGGTATAAATAACATGTTAGCTTTATTATGAGGATCAGTAAGATTCCTAAAACACTAAATTCATTAAAAGTTTTACTACTACTAAAAAAAATACACTTCTCACCGCTCCCCTTTTTTTGTCACGTCCGTTTTTTCTCCTCACCTTTCCTTTTTAATTTTTCCACCTATCTAGACAAATGAGGGTTTTTATTTTGTGTAACAAGATATACTTTCTAGTGGTATTATTTATGTCACCATAGAATATACTGGGAAACCATAAAAAAAATTCTGAGGCAAAATGTCAAAAAAAAAAGTACTTGCACCATGTTTGCGGGAGTTTTGTTTTTACGGCATTCAATCCTCGGTATAAATGATATGTTAACTGTATTCTGCAGGTCGATAAACATCCAACAATACTAAATATGTATGGTTTTCATTATTTTTTGGTACTGTAAAAAAATTCCAAACATTTTCTATTCTTAAAATGTTTGCCGCCGTGCCATTTTTTGCAACCAACAAATTTTTGGTACTGACACATACGGACTTTAGTGAGGGTGCATTTCTTGTGGGCTGAAGGGGCAAATACCGGCAACCTTTCGTTCACGTTTAGTGCAATTTTTAGAGGACGTCCAATGACCATTACAACAACATTTTTGTGTTTGGAATTTTTTTTGTTCACGGTTTTCAGCCTACGGGATAAATTACCTTATATTTTAATAGTTCAAACATTTTCGGAGGCAGCGATGCCAAATATGTGTAAAGCCCTTACTGGCACTGTGACGTACTCATACGTCATATGTCGGTAAGTGGTTAAAACCTTTTTTTTAAATATGCCTCGTATCACCATAACTTTTTTTCCCCATTGATTGACTTGTGTGAGGACTTGTTTTTAGCAAGGTTAGCTGTTAGCTGTTGTTTTTATTGATCATTTTGAAAACGTATGACTTTTGATCTCTTTTAAGTGGTTGTCCAGGTTAAAAATGCCATTGGAAAATAAAAAGCAATACTTACTTCCCCACTTCCATCCATTCTAGCACTCAATCACCGACTGCTCTTTAGTCTTTTTTTGTTGTCTTCCTATTCCCCACAGTCTGCACACAAACAGCTGCTGATTGGTTGTGAAAGTCAAGTTTTTTTTTCTGAAATAACTGTTCAGTGTGTTCACTTATTAAAGGTGAAATCAGGGAAACACATGTGACTGCTGAAGGCTATCAGCGGTTGTAGTGGGGACATTCTGACTTCCGGAGCTAGGAAGAAACAGAAGACCTAGTGAGAGCAGCAAGAGAGGCAGCATTGGAATGAAGATGGTGGGGAGATAAGTATCACTTTTTTCTAACGGCAGCACCAGCACCATCTTTAAATGAAGTTTTAACCTGAAAAACCCATACAATTCCAAATTTTTAAGGTGACAAAAATATTTCCTTTCTAGTGAAGACCCCCAGACCTACTATGTTACTGCTTGCATTCTGTCTGAGTTAAAATACCATAAGGATTCTGATTAAATATCTGATTTTGAAATCTTGTATGTAGTTTTGGGGGACGGTTCTGTCCGCAGCCTTCAGCTTCGCCTGTCCCGCTTGTTACGAGCGGCCCCGCAGCCCGCAGGTTGGGCTGCGGGCGCAATTTTGTCCCCGCTGCCTCCTCTGCTCAAGGGATGAGTGGCGCCGCAGTCCGCATGTCGGGCCGTGGGTGCACTCGCCACTCTGTTAGCATATACTTACCCCGCCGTGCTCCTGCTTCTGCGCATCCCTCTGCCGGCCGGTAATTGGTTGATGGCCGGCCGCTGACCCTATATAATGGTGACACCTCCAGCACTTCCCCGCCGGATCTTTAGTGCCACATGCCTTTAGAGAAAGCGTTTCCTGAAGTGCATTCCTTTCTTGCTGTGTACCGACCCTTCGCTACGTTTCTCGACCACGAATCTTTGCCGCCTGCCCTGACCTGCCTGTCTATCTCCGACTAAGAGTTTGGTGTCACGATTTGATACCGTGATGCACCTCAGCTGCCATCACAAGCTAGTCGTGTCAGGGGTTGCAACCTCTTAGGACTCTCACCACAGCACGTCCATCCTGCCTTGCGGTGGGCTCTGGCATGGCCATTACCACCGCTTACGATGGTGCATAGGATCCACTGCTTCTGCTGATAGACCCCTCAACCACTGACATGTTCATGTTCCGCCTGAAAAAAAAGGCGGATGATTGAACATGTTCTGTTTTTTAGGAATACCGTCGGTGTTAAAAACCGACTGGTAGAAGATCCGTACAGTGTTGGCTGCTCAATGGATTTTCTATTTAAATCAATGAAAAAGGTTGACATTCTGTTTACAGATGGTTTTCAAATCTGAAAAACGTCTGTAAAACCGACTGAAAAACCTGCCGTTCGGACATGCCCTTAGGGTTTAGTAGAAGAGCCATAACTGTAAACATAAATGTTTTACAGGATAGTGTGCAAGCGATCATGCCTCTTAGTGGTTAAGTACCTTAGGGGGACTAAAAATTCAAGTAAAATAACAACATGTAAAAGTTTCAAAAAAATAAAAAAAATTAAAAATTACTCTCAATACAATATTCTATATGTCACCGAGGATGTCATACAGCTTCTACACCTTTGACACTGCATCAAAGGATAAAGATACAGAAGCCGTCTACCGTGGGTTGCTAAAGTATTCAAACCCCTTGAACTTTTTGTCATTTTTAAGCATTACAGTCACAAACTTAAATGTATTTTGCTGATATTTAATGTGAAAGAGCTACGCAAAGTAGAAAGTATTTGTGAAGTGTATAGGAAATTATACCTGCTTTTTCAAATTTTTGCAAATTAAAAAACTGAAACGTGTGGCATGTATTCAGCCCCCGGAGTCAATACTTTGTAGGACTACCTTTAGCTGCAATGACAGCTGTAAGTCTGTTGGGGGATATCTCTACCAGCTTTGCACATTATTTTTCACCCATTTTTCCTTGCAAAATAGCTCAAGCTCAGTCAGATTGGTTGTAGAATGTTTGTGAACAGCAATTTCCCAAGTCCTGCCACAGATTTTCAATGGAATTTATTTCTGGCCTTTACTGGGCCATTTTAACACATGAATATGCTTTAATTTAAACCATTAAATTGTATATTTGGCTGTATGTTTAGGATCATTGTTCTTCTGAAAGGTGAGCCTGTGCCCTAGTCTCAAAGCTGCTAACAGGTTTTTCTCAAGGATTTCCCTGTATTTTGCTCCATCGACTTCGACCAGTTTCCTAGTCCCTGCTGAAGAAAAGACTCTCCACAGCATGATGCTACCACCACCATGCTTCACAGTGGCAATGGTGTGTTCATGGTGATTTGCAGTGTTGGCTTTCCTCCAAACATAGCATTTGACATTTAGGCCAAAAAGTAAAATTTTTGGTCTCATCTGACCAGAACACCTTCCATATGTTTGCTGTGTCCTCTATATAGCTTTTTGCAAACTGCAAAGGGGACCTTCCTATTATGGTTTGGTTTCATAAAAGGCTTTTACCATTCTTCCATAAAAGGCAGATTTGTGAAGTAAACAACCAATAGTTGTACTATGGACAGAATCTGCCACCTGAACTTTGGATATCTGCATCTTATTTAGAGTAACCCTGAGCCCCTTGGCTGCTTCTCTAATTAGTGCTCTCCTTGCCTGGACTGTCAGTTTAGCTGAATGCCCATGTCTTGGTAGGTTAGCAATTGTGCCATACTCCTTCTATTTATAGATGTTAGATTGATCAGTGCTCCATGAGATGTCCAGAGCTTGGGCTATTTTTTTAAAAAAAAACCTAAACCTGCATTATTCTTGCCATAACTTTATCATTGAGCTTTCTGGAGTGTTCCTTGGTTTTCATGATGCCATTTGTTCACTAATGTTCTCTAACAAACCTCTGAGCTCTTCATAAAACAGCTGTAGTTATACTGAGATAAATAAGATATAGATGCACTCTATTTACTAATTAGGTGGCTAATAAAAAAAATTGGTCACACTGGATTTTATTTAGAGGTATCAGAGTACAAGGGGCTCAATAGATATGCACACCACACTTTACAGTTTTTTATTTTGCAAAAATTTTAGAGCGAGTGTCATGGGGGCTGGCACGGGTGACGTCGCCCCCTGCGGCCGCCCCCTGCCAGCAGGGGGTCCGGCACGGGTACCGCGGCCGTCCGCGACCATCCCCCTGCTGCCCATGCTCCTGCACCAGGTTACTTACCAGTCCACACTCCTGTGCTTCCTGCTTCTGCCTGTCCCGGCCGCCGCGCACGTCCCCGCTGCTTAGGGCGCACGCACGACGACTGGTCTGGATTTAAAGGGCCAGCGCGCAGCTACTTTGCTGATTGCCGGCCGCTGGTCCTATATATTGTGCATGCCCCCTGCACTCTCTGCCAGTTTGTTGGTGTGCGTCCATTGTCTTTAGAGAGTGTTGGAGTCCCTATTGATTACCCGTGTACCAGTCCGTTCCGCTACGTTTCCTGACCTTGCCTGTTTTCCGCCTGCCCTGACCGTCCGCCTGTCTCTGACCACGAACCTCTGCCGTCTGCCCTGACCTTCTGCCTGTCCCCGCCTACGTCTCCGGATTACGATTCTGTACCACGCATTAACCCGGCCGCCATCGCAAGCAAGTCACGTCAGGGGTACCGACCTGGTAGCCTCACGCCGCAGCAAGTCCATCCCACTTTGCGGCGGGCTCTGGTGAATACCGGGGGCTACTTAGACTCCGCTCCCTGGCGTGGCTTACACAATCGCTTGCGGTGGTCCAGCGAATCCACCAAACCCGTTACAGTGAGGAGCATTGATGATCTTATTTCTTCCCTCTATTCTGCTGACTGCTACTTACTATAATTTATACTGCTGAAGACAATAAAACAAGTTAATGGAGACTGGTGTGCAGGGAGGTATGAAGAATTGGGATAAAACCTGCCAAGTACCATTTGCTTTTCAAGCTAAGGGCATTTCACGGAGTGTGCATTAAAGGTATGAATTCCTTTTTACTTTCCTAAAAGTGGGGGTTAACTTGTTTGTACTACTGAAGGTGGGTAAACATCTTAACTTTTTGCAGAGATTATTGTGAAGAAACATTTGCTTACTGGCTTCTTGACATAAAAAAACACTGGAAAGGTGGGTTCACACAATGGCTTTTGTTGTTTCCTCACTGTAAATTCTATGGTTGCCAGTGCGAAATTTCAGCGAGGAAACTACCCAGACTACCGAGTCAGATTTCTGCCTCCTATACTTGATTCTTTGTAGGCATGGACATTAAGAGGATACTCGTGTAAAATCAGCGTTATCTGACAGATGACGCTGATTTTATATAGGGCATTGTATAAATCAGTTTACAGTCGGATTGGACGTTGATCTTGGATGCCCAATCCAAGATCCATAATGAGCATCCAAACCCACCATGTGAACATATTTGAAAAGAAAAAAATGCTATAAATAAGATTTTTGTTTATTAGAATATAAAAATTAAATACTTATTTGGTTTCATAATAAGTTAGTAAATTATTTAAAGTGCATGGTGTAGTGAGCAAAAAATATGTTTAGTGTCTTTTTTCTTTCCTTTTTTTTCCTGCAGTGTGGTTTTGTGGAGAAATGTGAATGTCAAGTAATTTCATAAGTTGTCACTCCCATTTTGCACATTCTGCATATTGATTGTGTAGTTGTACTTAGTTTTAAAAACACAATATACTCTATACAATTCTTTTATTTCTAATTGCATGCAGTTCTATGAACATATCTGATAACAGGCCGGGTGGATGAGTTGGCATACTTCTCTCTCCACACTGCACTTACCAGGTCCTTCCTCCTGTACCCTCCCTCACTTTCCATTCCTTTGAGGTCCACACCTTCAGACTCTTCCGGTCATTTTCTCTCAGAATCGCGGTTGTGTACAGACCCCCCCGGCTCACCCCGCCAGTTTCTGGATCATTTTGCCGCCTGGCTCCCTCACTTCCTCTCTACTGAAATACCCATGCTCATCATGGGTGATTTCAACATCCCCATTGATGACCCCATGTCTCCTTTGGCCTCTCAGTTCCTTTCACTGACCTCTTATCTTGGCCTCTCGCAGTTTAAAGACTCTCCCACCCACAAGGATGGAACTCACTTGATCTGGTCTTCTGTCGTCTCTCATCAATTTCTAACCTCACTAATTCTCCTTATGCTCTCTCCGATCAAAACCTCATCTCTTTTACTATCAATATTTCGCAGCCCTCTCTGGACACACCTGCCCGTTATCCATTCAGAAATATCCGCTCCATTAACACTCAGGAACTCACAACACCATACATTCCTCACTGCCCCAATCTCCTCCCTCTCCTCCCCTGACCTGGCTGTTAAATGTTACAATGAAAGCTCTCATCCACCCTAGACATGTTGGCACCACTCTACACCGCACCCCAGAGTCAGAAAACCCACAGCCATGGCACACCTCAGACTCCCCCATCTGCAGGCTGTTCCAGGTGTGCGGAGCATCTGTGAGAAAAGTCAAAGCTACCTGCAGACTTTCTCCACTATAAATTCATGCTCAGGACTTACCACACTGCCTTTCCCTGCGCCAAACAAAAATATTTCACCTCCCTCATCTCCACATTACACAACAACCCAAAACGCCTGTTGACACCTTCCACTCCCTCCTCGGGCCCCAAAAGCTCAGGCCCCTTTCACTGACCTCTGTGCTGAAGACCTGGCCACTCACTTCAAAGACAAATTGACAGTATCCGGCATCATCTCATTAAAAACCCCAAAGCAGAACCCATCCTGCCCCTCCCCCACATCCTCTAGTCTGCTCTAGCTCTTGACCCAAGGGACAGAAGAAGAAGTGCCCCAGACTTCACCTGTCTGTCGCCCCCACCACCTGCTCTAGTGCCCCCATTCCCTCCCACCTTGTCCAGTCTATTTCTTCAGCTTTTCCCTCTCTCACCTTACTGCAAATCTTCAACCTCTCTCACTCCACTGGATCTTCCCATCCTCCTTTAAACAGGCTACTATCACCCCTTACTAAAAAAAGCCCTCTCGGGCCCCCTTCAATCTCTAAACTCCTTTTTTAACCCCGGAACGCTTGGTCTACTCCCATTTAATCCGCTACCCTCTCCGCTAACTCTCTTCTCGATCCACTACAATCAGGTTTCCGCACCCTACACTCCACAGAAAACTGCTCTATTTTTTTTTTTTTTTTAAAATCTCTAACAATCTCCACACTGCTAAATCTCAGGTAAATACTCGTTGTTGATTCTGCTGGATCTCTCTGCACTTTTTGACACTGTTGATCACCATCTTCCCCTCAGCATGCTCCGTGAAATTGGCATCCGGGGACACCGCTCTCTCTTGGTTCTCTTCCTACCTCTCTGATCACTTCTTCAGTGTCTCATTTGCAGGTTCTACTTCTTCTCCTCTCCCTCTTGCTGTTGCGGTCCCTCATGGGTCAGTTCTTGGTCCACTCCTCTTCTCAATCTAGTCAGTCCCCATTGGCCAAACCATCAGTAGATTTGGCTTCCAGTAACATCTCTATGCTGATGACACCCAATTATACACCTCTTCCCGAGACCTCACTCCTGCCCTGCTACAAAACACAGTGACTGTCTGTCCGCTGTCTCTGACATCATGTCCTCTCTCTATCTCCAACTAAACCTCACTAAAACTGAACTTCTTCGTTTTTCCCCCATCTACTAACCAACCTCACCCTGCTATTTCTCTCTCAGTATGTGGCACCACTATAACAAATAGGCAGCAGGCCCGCTGTCTTGGGGTTATTCTAGACTCTGATCTGTCTTTCACCCCTTATATCCAATCCCTTGTCCGCTCTTGTCACCTGCACCTCAAGAACATCTCCAGAATCCGTCCTTTTCTCACTATCGAAACAAACTCAAACCCTCATTGTTGCTCTTATTCATTCTCGTCTTGATTACTGTAAACTCCCTGCTTATCGGTCTCCCCACTCTGCAAACTCTCCCCTCTCAATCTGTCCTGAATGCAGCAGCCAGGCTGTCTTTTCTCCAGCCGCTATACTCATGCCTCTACCCTGTGTCAGTCACTGCACTGGTTGCCCATCCAGTACAGAATACAGCATAAACTAATCACTTTCACCCATAAAGCTCTCCACAGCGCTGTACCACCTACATCTCTTGTCTCATCTCTGTCTACCACCCACCCCCGCTCTCTCCGCTCAGCTGCGGACATCAAACTACAGACCACAATCATTCCGAACCTCCCATTGCCCGTCTTCAAGATTTTGCAGTGCTGCAACCCTTTCCCTCTGGAACATGCTACCACGTACCATCAGGCACAATCCTTGCCTCTGCAGTTTTAAGAGTGTCCTGTCACTCCCTACACTGGGGCACTCACAGGCACTTATCTGTATATAGATGTATGGTCTTGGTGGCAGGTTCACCCAATTTTATTTTAAACCACCTCATATTTATGAAACAAGGGCTGGACCATTGTAAATTCCCAGCACTTCTCCCCCTTTTGTCTCCCCAGACACCCTCATAGATTGTAAGCTCTTGAAAACAGGGCCTCACACCTTGTGTCTCATCGGGTAAGTAGCTTTCACTATGTAATTTTATGTCTGTTTCTGTAATTAATACCCTAACATTGTAAATTTGCGGGCGGAATTTGTTGGCGCTCTATAAAGATTATTATTATTATTATTATTATCTTGCTGTAATCGTGTCAAAGCCACACATATTAGCATAAATGTTTTGCACAGCTGTTAGTGTGAGTGCACACAATGTATTTATGGCGCCCACATTTGCTCTCCGTAAACATGTTCATTAGCACAAAGGCTCAAGGCAGATTTCTACCTTGTATATACTCAAGCACGAAAAGACCCAGAAACAATAAAAATGTATGTCTTTGGCTTCCAAAAAATATAAAAATCATCCTTTATTTAGATCTATTCACACAACACTGATCTTTGACTTTTTGCTCACTATCATAGCATTACACTGGTATACGGGGATTTTGGTGCCAACAGTGTCTGAATGGTTTTATATTAAGTTTATGGTGCTGATTAAGAATATGACTTTGGTTTTCCCAGATTGTCTCTAGTTTCTGAGACATTTAGGGCCACATGTATGAAAACTCTCTAGATCTACAACTCACTTTATTGCCCATAGCAACCAATCTGAGTGTCCCTCTCATTTTTCCAGAGCATTATAAGAAATGAATGGGGCACTCTGGTTGTTATGGGCAATAAAGTGAGTTTTAGACCTAGACAGTTTTCATACATGAGGCCTTTAATAGTTAATTCATTAATTAATGCCACATGTTTAAAAAATATTGAGAATAGCAAGAGTATTATTATTTTAGTTACAACTAGTAAGTTAACAGTGTAACATCATACAAAAAAAAAAAAAAATAAATTCTCAACCGTGTCAGGAAAAAGGTATGATTTGATGAATTAATGCAATTATGCAATTTTCTTTATGTTTGTCATCAGGACAATCACGTTGAAGACTCCAACAGTAGTCTGTCATCATGTGTGTGTCCCATCTCCCTGATATCTCTCCTCCTCCTTTCATGGTGGAATCTCTCGTCTTGTTACTTGCTTAAGTCTCCAAGGTTATCTGGAAATCTGTTTAAATGGCTATGGAGTGCATCTTTATGCTCTATTACCGCCGGAGCCAGTTTTGGCCTCTCTGACAGAGGCCCATTTTTGAAATCTGGCATGTGTCACTGTACTGAGAATAACTTTTTGACACTTTACCTATCCATGTGGGTTCAGAGATTGTTATCTCGTGACACATTGTGCTTTAAGATAGTTCGAAATTTTGGTCCAAAAAGTCCTTTGTGAAAAATATCAAAGAATCGTGACAAATTTGAAAAATTTACCATTTTCAAATAAAAAATTTCTGTTGTAAGACAGATAGTTTTCCACCAAAATAGCCTAAATCAGCATCAACCATGTTTTTTCTGTAGGTTGGCATCTTTTTTTAAAATGGGCTTTTTTTATTTACGTTTATTCAGGGGCTTAGAAATTTAGTATTAATTTTTCAAATTTTTTCAAGAAAATTTGCAATATACATTTTTTTAGGGACCAGTCCAGTTCTAACGTGATTTTGATTGGCCTGTTGTTAGATGCCCCATAAATGACTTCATCTAAAGAAATACACCCTTAAAGTATTCAAAACAGCATTTAAGTTTATTAACCCATTAGGTGTGTCACAGAAATTAAAGTGGAGGTGAAATTTCAAAAAATTCACATTTTTGCAGATTTTCCAATTTTTATCCATTATTCTCAAGAACACTGGTAGATGTGATCAGGGAAAAAGCAGCTTATTATTGATTTCCCAGACTGTGCCATTTCAGAGATATCCCATATGTGGGCCTAGTGCGCGATTTGGCTCTACCACAAGCCCAGAGTAAAGGAGGAGCACCTACTGGACTTGGGGTTACTCATTTTCATTACCAATTTTATTTTAGGCGCCATTTCAGGTTTGCAGACGCCCTAGTGTTAAAATTTAATAAACACCCCTAAAAAGACCCCATATTGGAAACTACACCCCTTAAGGAATATATCCAGGGGTGCAGTGAGTGTATAGACCCCACAGTTGATTCACAATTTTTTTCTAGTGTTAAGCCGTGAAAATTAAAAATTTAATTTTTGTTCCAACAAACTGCAATTTTAGCTGAAAATGTTTAATTTTTACAAGGAATCCTGGAAAAAAAGGACCCAAAATTTTGTCACGCAATTTCTTCCAAGTTTGGCAATACCCTACATGTGGGTGTAAACTGCTGTTTGGGCGCATGGCAAGGGGTACAAGAGAGGGAGCGTTATTTGGCTTTTGGAATGCAGATTTTGGTGGGGCTATGTCGCATTTGCAAAGACCCCAAAGTACCAGAACAGGTGAAACCTTCCAGAAGTCGCCCCATTTTGGATTCAACACCACTCAGGGATCTCATTTAGGGGCCTACTGTGCATTTTGGGTGCACAGGTGTTCCATAGTTTTTTTTCAGTTTGGGCTATGAAAATGGGGGGAAAAAACGTAGTTCCGCCATTGTTTTTTGGGCTTCATTCTTACAATGTTCGCCGTACGGGATAAAAAACAGGATAACTTTACTATGTGGTCTGTACAATTACAATGATATAAATTTTATATAGTTTTTTTTATGTTTTATTACTTTTACACAATAGAAATATTTCTATAATAAATTGATTTTTTATTTTTTCCTATTATGACAACCATAGCTTTTTTATTTTTCTGTAGACGGAGATGATTATGGGCTTGTTTTTTGTGGGATGAGTTGACGTTTTTATTAGTACCATTATGGGGAGCATGACTTTTTGATCAGTTTAAAATCAGTTTTTTGGAAGGCAGGGTGACGAAAATACTGCAATTCTAGGAGTGTTTTTTATTTTTATTTTTAACAGCACTCACTGTGCAGTATCCATGACAAGTTAGCTTTTCTCTGTGGATCGATACGATTACGGCAATACCTAATTTATATAGTTTTTTTATGTTGAAGCACCTAAAAAAAAAGTGTTTTTATTTTGTAAAACTATTTTTATGCATCGCTGTCTTCTGAGAGCCATAACTTTTTTTTTTTTTTCCGTATACAGAGAGGTGTAAGGACTTTTTTTTTGCGGAATTAACTGACGTTTTAATTGGTACAAATTTGGTGTTTATATGAGTTTTTGATTGCTTTTTATTCCATTTTATGTGCAGCGTGATGAACAAAAATCGCAATTCTTTGATTGTTTTAAAAAAATTTTTTAACAGTGTTCACCGTACGGGTTAATTAATATGACACATTTATAGGACAGGTCATTACGCACGCGGCGATACCAAATATGGGTACCTCATTTATTTTTGATCTTTTTTGTGGCGTTTGGCATCTGTATAGCGGAAAAGGGCGGTGTACGTGTTTTTATTTTATTTTTTGTGTTTGTGTTTGACTTTTTTTTCACTTTTTTTCACTTTTTTTACACTTTTTTTTTAACTTTCCCCATAAGGGATTTATAACACCAATCTTCAGATCGTCTGAAGGTTGCTGTTAGAAGGCAGGCCAGTACATAGTATTGTTGCTATGCACTGGTCGCCAAGACAACTGTCAGTCACGATGCCCACAATGCATTGTGGGCATCGTGATGTCATAGATGGCTCCGGGAAGTGACTTTCAGTTCCCGGGGCTGTCTGGTAGGAGATCGTTGATGTACTAACGTGCAGCAGCTTGCCGATAGCAGGCAGGAGCATCTAGTCGGGAGTTAAGGGGTTAAAAACCCGCAGCCGGAGCTCACTCCGGCTGGAGGTGATGCGGCATGAAGCCAGCGGTAATTTACCGCTGGTCCCATTTCGTGATCATGCGCAAGCCCGCGCGATCGCCAGGACTTATGCATACGTCCATTTGCTAGAAGTCACTTCTCGCTAGGGCGTATGCATACGTCCAATGTCGGGAAGGGGTTAACTCCCAAATTTCTGAAGTTAGCGAGCATATCCTGCACCAATTCTTCATAATTGTCTGTTCTGTAATTACCCAAGTAGTTCTTTACAACAGAAACAAAAGTCTACCAGGCTGAAGCCTCAGTGTTGTTCATTAATTTTGGTAAAATTGCAATCGTTCATGAGTTTACAAATATGAGGACCATTAAAGAGTGCAGCTTTTAATTTTCCCATGCTCAGTCCAGGGAATGATCTAAAAATGTACTTGAAGCAATTACCCGTTTTGTCCAAAGCCCTGACAAATTGCTTCATCAATCCGAGCTTAATGTGAAACGGTGGAAGAATGATTTTGTTTTTGTCCACCAATGGCTTGTTCATTATATTCGCAGCTCCAAGAATTTCTTCCTTTGTAGGCCATGACAGTTTTGTCCAATGATCCTGCTTTGCCCTGCTATTCCAGAGCTATATGAAGCATGGGTATTTTGTGTAACCAAATTGCTGTCCAAGCATGAAGTTCACAATCTTCAGATCAACACAAATCGACCACTGATGTTCATGATAATGGATTTTCTGTAAAACGATTTCTACATTTTCAGATTCTTCTTCAAGTTGTGTTGAGTGAGCAATGGGAAGAGATGCATAATGTACAAGGAAATAAATTTCAAGCTTCTAATGGAGCTGTCTGTAAAAAGCCACCAGTCTTCTGCTCAATGTTCTGTTCCATTTGGAGTACAATTCCGAGGATATTATTGCAGTACACAAGTTCTTCCTCTGGGTTGAAATATGGGAGAAGCCTCTCTTCTCTTGTCCGATAGGCTGTAATTTTATAAGATTTTGTTCATTAAGTCTGGACGCTAAAAGTTCAAATGCTTGCTTGAACAGATTTAATTCTCGAAATCAGGTTATTAAGTTATTTTTGGCTTAATAGTTGAAGCGTCGAAGAGCTTCAAATTCCCTTCCATTGCTAGTACGTGCCATACACTGGTATGGGAACGTCATTGCCATGTGGAATAGGTCATCTTGCTGATTCCAAATCCGTATAATCCCACTGAACTTTCTTGTAATGATTAAAGCCTTTAATCTCTACAACACAAAAATAACAAGCTCTACATCATAAAAATAACAATTGTCAAGTTAATTTTTCAGTTATCTCCATACCAATGGCACACTAGTGTTTAAACTTTTTTTTTTTACCATTTATCCACTGTTGTAGGTGCTCCACACAAGCTGTACTCCAAAATAAGCCAAGTATACTCGACAGGGCCGTCATTAGGTCAGTACAGATGGTACTGCCTTAACGGGTGGGCCAAAATGTGATACAAGGAGGGGGGACCACCGCCAACGGGCCCCTTTGATTCACAAAGTGAGTAAAATTAACAGACCTCGTGTGAGGAAGAAGAAGGTCCTGGCGTGACCTGAGTGTACGAAGAGAAAAGAACCAGCGTGGCCTAGCAGCTGGCAGAGGGATGCCCCGGGCTTCGTTGGCAGCAGAGAGAGACCCACCGACTGAGCTGGTGATAGAGAGAAGGTCCTGGGTCTAGATGGTGGCAAAGAGACGACCTGTGACCTAGTTGATGGCAGAGACAGAGCCCGCTACCTAGCTGATGAGAGGGAGGGCCTAAGGCCTGGCATAACTTGTCACATAGAGGGGCTGGTGATCTAGTTGGTGGCAGAGAGAGGGACCACGGCCTGGCTGGTGGCAGAGAAAGGGCCCGCAGCCTAGCTGGTGGCCGAGAGAGGAGCTGGGGGCCTAGTTGGTGGTAGAGAGAGGGCCCACAGCCTAGCTGGTGGCAGAGAGAGGGCCTGGGGCCTAGCTGGCAGTAGACTGAGGGTCCGGTGTTTTTATGTGTTTTATATAGTGTGGTTGATTAAACTTCCTGTAGCTGAACAGCTGCCGGAATTACTATATATTACAAGCGGCAACAGGGCAGCATCAAGAGACGCTGCCCTGAAGCCACGGTGCGATGCTCTGATAGCTTCCTGCATAGGAGGCTATCGAAGCAACGGGGCCCCCGCTATACGGCTGGGAAGGGGGTGGGGCTTAGAAGGAGCTGTAAAGCTAAGTCCCTTGTCCCCAGCAGAACACTATGAAGACACCAGGATGCCATCAGCAGGACACGTGAGTACATTACAGGGGGCTGTGTGTGTGTGTGTGTGTGTGTGTGTGGGTGGGGGTTGTGTGTGTATTTGAGTGTGCAAAGAGAGGTGTGTTGTTTGAGTGTGCGGGGGGAGGGGTGTGGTGTTTGGGAGTGGGCAGGGGAGGGGTGGGGTTTTTTTTGGGGGGGGGGGGTGGGGGTGTGTGCCTTAAGTTTGGGAAAGGGGGGTGTGGGAAATTTTTTTTTTTTTTTTTCCCACTTGTCTTCTGCCCCTTGTTTCCTTTCTCTTCCCCTGAAATTCTTTCTAGGGCGGTCTAAAGGGGGTAAAAAGGAAGGCCACGGGGGTTTTAAAAGGGTTTTGCCCTCTTGCTCTCTGCCTTTTTGCCCCCTCCGGTCTTTTCCCCAAAGGGGGCTGCAGGGGACCGGAAATTTAAAACATTGTCTTGTGTCACCTGCGGTCTGTCTTTGACAGTTGCAAGGGACTGGAAACAGACTGCAGGGGGGAAGGAGTTTCTCTGTTGTCTCCTGTCCCTTTGCTTCGGTCCCCCGAAAGTCTGTCTCGGGGGGCCCACGGGGGGGGAAGGAATGGGTTCGCAGGAAAAATAGACTTGGGGATTGCCCTAATTTAAAAAAATGGGCCTTTTCAGCATCCGGGAAAAAGCTTATTGGCCCCATTTTTTTCCTATCTTTGGAAAAAGCGGATTTATTTTTTGGGCAATGGGTTTTCCCCCCAGCTTTCCTGGATCCTAGATAGGGTACCCAACCCTTTTTATAAATGTGTAATTTTTGTTTTTTTTAAACGGTTCCAATTTGGATACTTTGGTTCGGGGGGACGGGTCAATCAACCTTGTTTTTATTTTTTTTAAAATAAAAGGGTTAAAAAAGGGTTGTAGCCCGGGGAGTGTCTTTTAAAATTTAAAATTTATTTTGTGCAATTTTTTTTGGTGGTTTTTTTTTTCTTTAAAATTCCATTTTGACGTATTTGGAAAGTGTCTGGTAACGGACGCCTCTTCATTACTATCGGCTGGGGCGGGTTTTTTCAGCCGGGCGTGTTTCCCTTGTTGCCCAAGACTGACATAACCCTGTTTTCACTTTTAAACTCAATCCCTTAACGCCCCAAAGGGGTTTACCTGGGAAATTTTTTTTGGGTTTTTCCTCAACCTTTTTGGGTCCATTTCCCTGGGGGGAAAGGGACCCAAAAAGAGGGGCTTTTCCCCCATTTGTTCATTTTCAGGCTGCAGCTTTTGATTTTACCTTTGCTGGTTAGGAAAATGGGGGGCCCCCCTTTTTCTTTTTTTTCCCAAAATACTTACTTTTTTTAATGAGAATCTAAAAAAGGGGCATCCATGTAATGTTTTACCAAAAGTTTCCCACTTTGGGATTCTCAATAAAAAAATTTAAAATTTTTAAAAAAAAATTTAAACAAAGTGTGGCCCCCCCTTTTTTTTTCATAAAAAGGGTTTAAAAAGGGACAGCTCCGGCCTGATACAATCAGAAAGGGAAGGTTTTTTAAACCCTTTGTTCCTTTCCCCCAATTTTTTAAACATCAACCCGCAGCCGCCCCAGAAGCAAGACCACATTAGGGGTTTTCCCCTTCTGCCCGGTAACCTCTTTCCCCCAAGAAACCCCTGGTGGGGTTTGGGTATTTGGGGAAATTAGTGACATGGGGTTATTTTCCAGCCTTGGGGTAAACAAAAACCCTTATTTGTTTGAATGAAACCAAGCCCGGGTTTTGCTAGAAATTCTAGAGGTGTCTGTCAAAACCAAACCCCAAAAAAAAAACAAATTGAATGGAAAAAAAAAAAACAGACACAAATTGCCCCAAATTTAAATTTTTTTTTTTAAATTTTAGAAAAATCCTGCCCATAACCCCTTTTTTTTCCCCATCTTTTTAAAGAAATCAATCCAACATTGGTCTGACATAATCCAATGAGTCCGACATAGTCCAAATGGGAAACCTATATGAATATAAGAACATCTTCTGAGGGTGAACAATATGATTCTGGGGGGGTACAGACCACAGCCACAGCACAATCTACAGGTGGGTGGTTTTATGCCCCCCCAACGAGATTGTAAGCTGTGCTCTGTACTCCTTTCTCCCACCCCTTCCCCACCATTGTGTTATGCATCCTAGTGCCAACACAAAATACAACCCCCATCATCCCATAACTTCTCCAGCTATTACAACCTAGTCCCCTCACATCCACCTATCCCCCCCCTCCCCCTATAAACCGTAACCCTTTTTTACCTTTTACCCCCAAAGCCCCCTCACCTCAATTTATCACTCCACTCTACCTATCACCCTGTAACCTTTCCACCTGCACCTATCATCCCATAACCTCCCCACTTATCACCCCATGTGGAGTTTGTACAGAAGTGGCCACAGGTAGGGAAGTACTGAAAAAAATAGAATTCTAAGACACTTGTGTGGTAAATTTTTTTCAGGCACGATTTTGGCCCGGAAAGTCCTCATGGCGGGCCCGGCCCTGGAAAAGGAAAGGGGAAGAAGAGGGGAAAAAAAGAAAAGTTTAAAGGTATAGGGAAAACGTTCTGGGGGTCCCTAGTTTTAAATGCACTGTAGTAACTTAAATTTTTTGCAGAGCCTGTGTTTCACTGATTTTCACCACTATATAAACACTGTGTGGGGTATATCTTTTTTGGGTTTTTGTAATTGGTTTAGGTTTTTAGGCAAGTTTGGGGGTATCTCCCCGTCTTTTTCCTGGAGGCTGGGAAAAGGGGTTTTCCAACCTCCAAAAATTTTTGTGTTTCCAAAAGCCTTTAAATTTAGCTTTCTTCCAGAGCCGTTACACAGGTAGGTGGCTGTAACAATATAAAAACATTTTAAAACCCAAAATTTTATTTTACACTAAAATAAAAAATAACATTTCAGGTTTTCCTAATTTACCCTGACAAAAAATCAAATAAACCTTAAAACCCTTTTTTAGGTCAATTAGGATTATCAAAATTATTTTTATTTGCAAAATGTCAAAAATGAAGAAGAAAATTTTTTAAAAGGGGGTTTTTAAATTACTTTCTGCAAAGTCAATATTTACAAAAAAAATTAGGTTTTACTTTTCCCTTTTTAAAAAAATTTTTGAGGAGAGCCAAAAATATGATTTCTTTGTTTTTTGGAAGCAGTCTGCGGGACGCCCTTTTTTAAAAAAGGGGTATTTCTAAACTGTATGGTCCTGCTTTAAAGGCCCAAATACAGTCTGAAAAGGGCCTATAAAATTTGGAAAACCTTTCCATTATTTTGGTCCACTGTATGGGAGGAAATTTATGGTCTTTGTTTATTTTTAATTATAATTAGGTTTCTAGGGGGGAAATTTGTTTGGTGCAGTAGATGGGGCGTTTTTTTAATGGTGGGGTATTTTGCTCTCTTTATTAGTAAAACTGCCTGAATATTATTAACAGGTATCAGTAAATGGTTGGGAGAGAGGCTGGCAGGGTGGGCCGATCCAAAAGTTTGCTATGGGGCCCAGGTTTCTCTTTTTACACAGGTAGTGCTGGGGCTTATATTGCCTCCTACTGGGACAAGTTCATTGTCCAAGCCACTGAGCTGTAAGTATGACCTTGTGTTGTGTTCTTTAGTTACACTCCTGATTTAAAGACAAATTGAGGATCACATGATCACAAGTGCAGGTCATGTGTATGGAAGATAAAAGTTTAAATATGCATGCATGTTAACTTAGAAGTCAGTGTGTATAGTGCAATAATGAGTGATGAAAGCAATGAATAAAAAATAAAAAATACAAATGAAAACTGAGAAGTGATATTCAAAATCAAAATCAATAATCAAAAATGAAAAGATAAAAATAATCAAAAGAGAATAATGCAAAAAGATGATATAATAAAAAATTAAATAAATTGAAAATAGAATATGCAACTGAAAAAATTTAAAAATTTAACTAAATTTCTAAAATGGGGGGGGTTTGGGGCCCAAAAAAATCTATAAAACCCTTTTTAGTTGAAACCCAAAATTTAGGGAAAAAGGGAAATCTACCCAAAAAATATGAATCAGTGTATAAATAAAATTTAAAAGGGGGGTGCCCAACCCATAATAAGTTGACACCTTCCAGACCTAGACCATCTACATTATATCAATGAAATAATAAATATGGACAGAGATAAAAAAAAAAAAAACCATGAAGAAAGAAAAATTTTCAAACAAAAAAATTTGTTCCTAAAATCCTAATATGCTATAAAGTGGATTTAGCAGAAAAATAATTTTCAAAAATTTCCCACTGAAAAAATTTTTACCATTTAAAAGGAAGTGTCGGGCCCTAGAAGTTTAAATTTCCCCCAAAACCCCATAGGGTTGTTGGCAAAAAAATTAATTTATTTTTCCCGGTACCCCGTAATTTTTTCACTTAAAATTTTGATTTGGAACATTCCCTTTAGCTTTTTTCTTTTTCATAAAAAAAAAAGGGATCTTCCCTTCAAAAAATGCCGTATGTCAGTTTAAAATGTCATTTTCAGTGCTTTTTGGGACAGAAATCTAAGTTTAAAAAAAAAGCACCCCTTTGAACAGAGTGCAATATAGCTCTATTTTAAGTACTGAAATTCCCATTTGATGCAACGGGAAAAATTTGTACGTGTTAGTACCCTTTCCCCAAGGGGGTTTAAAATCCCCCCTAAAACCCCGGACAAAAAATTTTCCGGGGGAGGTTCAGCTTCAAATAAGGGATTGCCCATTTCCCTTCTGGGTACATGGTTTTAAAATTCGTGGTGTAAAAAATTCCATAATAAAGTTAAACAGGGTTTGGGGGGTTGGGTTAACATGGTTTTTTAAAACAGGGACCCCATCTGTAAAAATTTCCCCTAATTTTTGGGCTGCAGGAAAAAATTTCCCAAATTTGTAGTTGCAAAAAACCTCGCCCTTTTCTTTAATATCTGTGTTTATTATTTTTTTCCTTTTGGATTTGAAAAAGTTGATTTAAAAAATTTTGGGGGTGTCAAAAATTTAAATTAAATAAAAGTTTGGTAAGGAAGGAAATAATTTTTTTTTTTTTTTTTTTTTGGACCCCCTTGCTGAATTTTGTAAAGGGTTTGCCCCTGACAAACACATGAAAAAATTCTAAAATTTTTAAAAGGGTGGTTTAAATTTTTTAAAAATTTGAAGATAAAAATATCCAAAAAAAAACCCGGGAAAATCGGGGACTATAAATTATATAAAATTTTTTTTTACATTTTGCAGAAAGGGAAAAAAATTTTGGGACCCCCCCAAACCCAACCCAATTAAGAGTTCTGGCTTTTACAGACAATTTTAGAGGGCTCCTAATCAACTCTTTTACCTGAAATTAAAAAAACAGCTGTCTTAAATAGTCACCTTAAAAAAACTCCTGTCACGGGATTTTCCAAAAAATTTTAAAATTCAGTCGGAACTCTAAACCTTTTAAAACCCCAGGGGGCCAAGAAAAAAAGTTTTTCTAAAGAGGGTTGGGGAGAACTTTTAAAACCCCCGCAAAAAAGAAGAAAGGGGCTAAAAAAAACAAAGTAAGATGCTGGGTGAAAAGGAGAAAAAACTGTTGGGGCAATAGAAAAAAAAGGAAGAAAATACAAAAATGCTTTTCCAATGGGCATCGATCTGGGGGCCCCATGCAAAATCTCCCCTCGGGGGGGTTTTTTGGGAAACATGGGGGAAAAGGTAAAGAGATCAACCTAAAACCCAACCCGGGGGGAAAAATTTTTAACAATAACAGGGGAAACCCACCTTTCCACCAAAAAAACCCATTGATACAACCCTTTACCCCGTAATGGTTTAAAAAAATCCTGCAGTGCCCCGAAAGGTTTCCCCTGCTCAAAAAGCACATGGCAGCCCCGTCTAAAGGGTTTAGAAATAAAACACCTGGAGGCGGGGGGCGTCGCTAGGTAGGTTTATTCGGGGCACAAGCCCCGAACAATCCTGCCTGTGCCCCCAAACTCAGCCCCCCGGGTTGTAGGCGCTGCTATGTGCCTGCCCGCTCCACGATCTCTTGAGCTGTACGTGAGTCCTCTAAAAAACAGGTACAGTCAGAAACCCTTTTTTTCAGTGCAGGGGGGGGGAGGGAGAGCGACTGGGAAACCCGTTTCCCGGGACTTAAAGGGGGGAGGAGGGGGCGCCCGTCCCCTCCCTGAAGCCCCCTGACTGTCGGAATTCATTTTGCTTTTGCCCCTTTAGCACGGGCCTGGCCGCCAAAGCCGCAGATAGTGAGGACCCGCCCCCTGCGTGCTGCTCCCAAAGGGCCCCCGCAACTTGACAAACCTTGGAGGCAAACCCGCAGCCATCATCTTTCCCCAAAGGGGCCCAGGGAGGCTCAAGTAAATGAGGGAGTGTAGAGACCCCTCCTGTAAGACCAGTGCTAGATAGTATTAAAAAGGGGGAAAACCCATAATTTTTCATAAAAAATGAATTGTACTTAATGTTAAAATGCGTGTGCATACACATTGTGTTTTGTTTTTTTTTTTATTGTAAGCATGTTTTGTGAATTTTTTATGTGATGTATTTTATGCATGTATGTGTATACATGTGTGTAATAAGTTATTTGTGTATCCCTGTGTGTATTTTATGTATGGGGTATATAATGTATGTGTGTAAGTGTTAAAAATGGTTTTATTGTGTTGTATGTTATATATTATATATGTGTGGGGTTTCGCATGTTGTTTTGGGGGTGATAATATTTTAAATTGTTTTTTGCATGTGTCTTTCATATATATATTTTTTATATATAAATGTGTATACCCTGTGGGGTTTTGTGTTTATTTATATATAAATTTTTATATATTATATATATTTTGTGTGTGTGAAAGCATTTTTGTGTGTGTATATAATGTGTGTATGGGAGTGTGTGTGTGTATAAACACTCCAACCCGGGCCCCTTTATTTGGAAAACCATGCTGGTAACGGGGTTTGGAAACCCCCTTTTTCCCTTTGAACCCGCCCCAATTCTTCGTGCATAGATTCAACAAGGTGTGGAAGCATTCCCCAAGATTTTGGTCCATATTGACATATGGCATCCCCCAGTTCCGCAGATTTTTTCGGCTGCCCCCATCCATAATGCGAAACCCCCTTTTTCCAAACCCCATCCCAAAGATGCTCTATTGGATTGAGATCTGGTAACTGTGTAGGCCATTTGAGTACAGTGAACTCATTGTCCTGTTCAAGAAACCAGACTGAGATGATTCCAGCTTTATGACATGGCGCATTATCCTGCTGAAAGTAGCCATCAGATGTTGGGTACATTGTGGTCATAAAGGGATGGACATGGTCAGCAACAATACTCAGGTAGGCTGTGGCGCTACAACGATGCTCAATTGGTACCAAGGGGCCCAAAGAGTGCCAAGAAAATATTCCCCACACCATGACACCACCACCACCAGCCTGAACCGTTGATACAAGGCAGGATGGATCCATGCTTTCATGTTGTTGACGCCAAATTCTGACCCTACCATCCGAATGTCGCAGCAGAAATCGAGACTCATCAGACCAGGCAACGTTTTTTCCAATCTTCTACTGTCCAATTTCGATGAGCTTGGGCAAATTGGAGCCTCAGTTTCCTGTTCTTAGCTGAAAGGAGTGGCACCCGGTGTGGTCTTTTGCTGCTGTAGCCCATCTGCCTCAAAGTTCGCCGTACTGTGCGTTCAGAGATGCTCTTCTGCCTACCTTGGTTGTAACGGGTGGCTATTAAGGTCACTGTTGCCTTTCTATCAGCTCGAACCAGTCTGCCCATTCTCCTTTGACCTCTGGCATCAACAAGGCATTTCCGCCCACAGGACTGCTGCTCTCTGGATGTTTTTTCTTTTTCGGACCATTCTCTGTAAACCCTAGAGAGATGGTTGTGTGTGAAAATCCCAGGAGATCAGCAGTTTCTGAAATACTCAGACCAGCCCTTCTGGCACCAACAACCATGCCACATTCAAAGGCACTCAATCACCTTTCTTCCCCATACTGATGCTCGGTTTGAACTGCAGGAGATTGTCTTGACCATGTCTACATGCCTAAATGCACTGAGTTGCCGCCATGTGACTGGCTGATTAGAAATTAATTGTTAACGAGCAGTTGGAAAGGTGTACTTAATAAAGTGGCCGGTTGAGTGTATATATAATATAAATATATATAATATATTATATTATATATATAAATATATATATAATATAAAATTATATATTTTATATATTGTAGGGGATTATCCAATGGCGGGCTTACACAAGCAGGACCACAGTCTATATTTTTTGCAAACAACGGGTGCGTTTATTGGGCTTGGCATCCGTTTCTCCAACAACCCAAGCAGCAAACAAAAACAAAACAAAAGGCTTACTTCAGCCAACACCCAGGTGTCCCAGTCTTTAGGCGCAACCCCTGGCACCTCTCGCAGGCACAGTCTGTATTGCCCACACGGGCTCTTCACCCTTCCGGCGTGGTGTAAAGGCACAGCTCCTTGAAAGGACCTTAGAGCTTCCCTCAGCCTCCAAGGGGGTTTTACTCTCTGGTAACTAAAAGGGAACTGAACAACACACACAGCTCACCTGATCTCCAGGCTTACATAGGCCATCCTAAACTCCGGCCTGGGTCCCGGAGTGGGAGCTGTCATCCCACCCACTCTTTGACTGCTCCAGTGAAGGCCGCCCCAGACTTGCTGCTGCTGCAGCCAAACTAACTTTAAACGTATCGGTGGCCTAATGCCGCTGACACAAAATTATTGGGCCCTTTTCACGTCCCCCAAAGCCAGGAATTTTGGTGGCACATATCTCCCATCTATCACAAGGCCTTGTGTCTTTCTACATACCCCCCCCCCCCCTCTGCCCAAAGCCGGGGTTCTGGGCACCTGTAGCCAACAAGCAGTGAACCCTTGAGAGGGCATCAGCATTGCCTTGCAATTTCCCTGGCCTATGCTCAACCACAAAGTTGAAGTCTTGGGGGGCCAGAAACCATCTCGTGACTCGAGCATTTTTCCCCTTTTTCTCTTTTAGCCACCTGAGAGGGGCATGATCCGACACTAATCTAAATTTGCACCCTAACAAATAGTCCCGGAAGAGAATCCAGGGCCCACTTGATGGCTAAACACTCCTTCTCAATGATCGAATAATTTTGGCTCTGCTGGGGATAACTTCCACTGGATAGGTAATGGGATGTTCCCTCCATTTACTATTTGGGACATTACAGCTCCCAGACCCACATCGACGCGTCCGTCTGCACAACAAATTCCCGGGAGAAAGTCTGGGGCCATTACCACTGGCTGTTTGCAAAGGGATGTTTTTTAGCTCCTGGAAAGCCTTCTCAGCCTCTGGAGACCACTTTATCGTGGCTGACTTGCCCCTTTTGTCAAATTGGTCAGGGGTACTGCAAATCTCTGAAAACCTGGGAATAAACCTCTGTAGAAACCCCACAATTCCCAGAAATGCCCTGACCTGTTTTTTATTTCACTGGCGAGGCCAGTTCTGAATGGCCTCAACTTTATTTAATTGGGGTTTTATATCCCATCTTCCCACTATGTACCCCAAGTACCGACCCTCTTCCATTCCATGGCACACTTGCTGGGGTTGATAGTGAAGCCCCCCTCCTTAATGCGTCCAGGACAGCTTGGACTTTAGGGAGGTGACTCTCCAGTCATTACTGAAGATGACAATGTCATCGAGATAAGCGGCTGCGTATCTCCAGTGGGGCGTGTAAAAACCCTATCCATCGCCCTCTGAAAAGTTGCGGGGGCCCCTTGCTATCCGAATGGCATCCGGATGTAGTGGAAAGACCCCTCAGGTGTGGAAAATGCTGTTTTCTTTCCCTCGTCCTTTTAGACAAGGGAATCTGCCAGTATCCCTTGGTGAGAAACTAGGGTCGTGATGTAACGGGCAGGCCTAATCTCTCTATTAGTTCATCCACCCGGGGCATTGGGGGAGGCATCTACCTTTGATATTTCATTTAATTTGCAGTAATCATTACAAAACCGCCCCTCTCCATTCGGTTTCGGGACCAGCCAATAGGACTTGAAACCCCCCACTTTTAGATTCCTCGATCACTCCCAGGCTTTTCATTCTTTGTACCTCTTTGGCTATTACCTCTCGGCGGGCTTCAGGAATCCTATATGGCTTTAAATTTTCCCTGGCATGTGGCTCTGTAATGATCTCATGTTCTATCACCTTGGTGAGACCTGGGGACTCTGTGAACAGATCCCTTTTTCTGTTCCAGCAATTGCTTGCACTGCTGTTTCTGGGAAGATGACAGGGTCTCTGCAGTTCTTACCTCCTCCAGAACTACTGTTTGTTGGGCCAGAGTGCAAGGGGCTTCCGTGACGTCTCTATCCTTCCAGTGTTTCAACAAATTTATGTGGTAAACCTGGTAGGGTTTTCTCCTGCCCGGTTGGTGCACCCGGTAGTTTACCTCACCACACGGTATCGTTCCACTAGGTCCACTAAGTCATCCGCGGACTGGGGGTTGCCCTGTGCGACCCAACACTGAAAACCCCCCGGGGGTAGAGCGTGGGACAAACCGGTCTGCCACAAAACGCGCTCCCCCATTTGGCCGGGGTACATAACGTCAGGCTGCAGCCATTTTTGGAACCAGATGCAAGAGGTCAAACATTTGAACCTGGGTGTCTTGTCCCACTGTACCCCCAGTCATGCACCCTCTGGGCCCGCACAGTCCACCGTTACGCCCAGTCGCGCCAGAATTTCTGCTTTTAGTTTCCCGTACTCCCGGGTTCCTGTATTTGACAGATCGTGTACGCTTTCTGGGGTTCCCCCGTGAGAAAAGGTGCCAAGGGCCTCAGCCACTGTTCAGCAGGTTAACTTCTCCCGCTCTGCAACCCGCTCGAATACTGCGAGGAATGCTTCCACATTTATCCTCCAGGGTCATCTTCTGGAGGGGCCCCTCTGACGGACCGACGCCTCGCTGGTCGCCATCATGGCTATGCATGGCAGGCATAGCAGGGGTTTTCTTTGGCCCGAACAGCTTCAGTCAGCAGGGCCATCTGCTGGATTAGGAGCTGATTAGTCTCCTGCTGTGCCCTACAGACTCTGCATGAGCCGCTGCTGCTGGGTGTTAGCCCGTATGAGGTGTTTTATCAGGTCCTCCATACTTTCTGCTGAGTCTTTAACGGGGGTGCCGCTTTAAGCCCGGACATGCACTAGCCAGGATGTGCCCGCATCCTCACCAATTGTAGGGGATTAGTCCCAATGGCAGGCTTACACAAGCAGGACACAGTCTATATTTTGTGCAACAACGGGTGCGTTTAAATTGGGTTGGCATCCGTTTCTCCAACAACCCAAGCAGCAAACAAAAAAAAAAAACAAAAGGGCTTACTTCAGCCAACACCCCAGGTGTCTCACCACAGTCTTTAGGCGCAACCCCTGGCACCTCTCGCAGGCACAGTCTGTATTGCCCACCCCGGGGTCTTCACCCTTCCGGCGTGGTGTAAGGCACAGCTCCTTGAAAGGACCTTAGAGCTTCCCTCAGCCTCTAAGGTGGATACTCTATGGTAACTAAAATGGAAATGAACAACACACACAGCTCAACTGATCTCCATGCTTACATAGGCCATCCTAAACTCCGGCCAGGGACCCGGAGTGGGAGCTGTCATCCCACCCCACACTATGACTGCTCCAGTGAAGGCCGATCCAGACTTGCTGCTGCTGCAGCCAAACTAAGTTTAAACGTATCGGTGGCCTAATGCCGCTGACACAAAATTATCTGGCCTTCACTCCACCAAAGCCAGGAATTTTGGTGGCACATATCTCCCATCTATCACAAGGCCTTGTGCCTTTCTACAATATATATTTATTTGTATTTGTGTATATGTGTATATATATGTGTGTATGTGTGTGCATGCATATCTGTGTACATGTGTATGTACTGTATATATGTGTGTTTATGTGTATAAACACACATACCCACAATATTGCCCCTTTGCGTCACTAAACATAATCCTGCCTGTTGTGTCCTTTACACATTTTAAACTACAGCCTGATGATGAATTGTATCAATATAATTTTTTTATACCCGTCATTTGTCAGGGTTGCGTACGTTTTTAGCTGCTGCAGCCAGACAAAGGGTACGTGCACATGGCAGAATTGCGGGGCTCGATTTGTGGTGTATTTGCGCTTTAATACCTCCCCTATGAGAGCTATGAATTACCATGTCGTCTTCTCCGGCGTACAATCCGATGGTATTGTACGCTGGAGGAGAAGTGACAGTCCCCCCGATAGAAGCCGCAGTTCTTGGGGCGTGAAAAATGCCATGTGAACCCCGCCCTACTGAGCAAAACTTAACACAAAGGGCCCGAGCCCCGGATGTTTTGGGACCCTAGCAACGCCCCTGCCTGGAGGATTCTGTGAGTGATTGGGAGAAGGTGCTGTGGTCAAATGAGACAAAAATTTAGCTCTTTAGCATTAACTCAACTCGCTGTGTTTGGAGGAAGAGAAATGCCTATGACCCAAGCATGGAGGTGGAAACATTATTTTTGGGGGTGTTTTTCTGCTTAGAGCACAGGACTACTTCATTCCATCAATGGGAGAATGGATGGAGCCATGTACCGTAAAATCCTGAGTGACAACCTCCTTCCCTCCGCCAGGACATTAAAAATGGTTCGTGGCTCGGTCTTCCAACAAGACAATTACCCAAAACATACAGCCAAGGCAAGAAAGGAGTGGCTCAAACAGAAGCACATTAAAGTAATGAAGTGGCCTAGACAGTCTCAAGACCATAATCCCATAGAAAACTTATGGCGAGAGTTGAAGCTCCGAGTTGCCAAGCGACAGTCTCAAAATCTTAATAATTTAGAGATGATCTACAAAGAGTAGTAGACCAAAATTCCTCCTGACATGTGTGCAAATCTCATCATCAACTACAAAAAACGGCTGACTACTGTGCTTGCCAACAAGAGTTTTGCCATCAAGTATTTAGTCTTGTTTGCCAGAAGGATCAAATACTTATTTCTCACTGCAAAATGCAAATAAATGTATATAATTTATACAATGTGATTTTCTGGATTTTATATTGGATATTATATCTATAAATGTTAAAATTAACATACTCTTAACATTATAGACTGTTCCTGTATTTGTCAGTGGGCAAACTTAAACAATCAGCAGGGGATCAAGTAATTATTTCCTTCACTGTATATTGTCTTGATGTGACCCTTTGTCGTACATGATAGATATCATAGCACTGTTTATAGTGGGATTTGACTTTGTGGCAGTGTGGGTCATGCTATCATGGTTTCCGCTGTGTGCACATTTTTATGTTTAAATTTTGGCTTTAATTAATTGTTGTTGTAAATAACTTTTTGTTTGAGTTTTTTTTCTATATTTCATTGTATTTTGGCAATATAAGTTACACTTCTGTTTCATTCTGTAGAGTGACCACCTTATTGTTTATTTAACCATAATCTTCATGCAGGACCTTCTATATAAAAAAGTATATATTTTACTTTCTATTTTTAAATAAAGTTCACTAGTTGTTGTGTCACAAGTATGAACTGTTCCTGTTTATTTTCTTTTTTTAAATCAATATAGTTATGTGTTATTCTTATGTCCTTGATTATGCAAATTTCTGCATTTATATAAGGTTTTGTTTTGTTTCTTTCTTAGATTGCATTTAGCATTTTCTGTCACCTGCACTCTACAGCTAGCAGGTTTCAGTTTTCATCCACAAAGAAGCATGGGTGGGGGCTGGGACAAAGTTTTGATAAACACATTCAGGAAGGAAGAGGCACCAAAAGGTTGCTGGGGTCTGCATAGATCACATGATTTTGCTAAAGGCTATAAGCTTCACATGTCAGAAGGCGCCTAGTCAATCACTATTCCACGCCTTCCATAGTACACCCCTCTGCCAAAAACCAATAAGAGAAAGACCCTACAACACACCTCTCATTCACATTCTACACCTTGAACTTTTCATCAACCCCAGAAGGGAAACACGTGTTCTCTAAACTATGAGGATGTAACAGCTGCCCAGGGGTGACAGGTCATATCACACCAGTACTTGTCTTACAAGAAGACTCAGAAGGAAAGACAGCTGTATTTACTATAATACTACATCTCAAAGTTACCCTTTTCATGCAATATAGTCTATATATAGCTTTGTACTACTATATGCATACATCCTGTGTACTCGGTTGGATTATGTAATGTTTAGCACATGTATAAAAAAAAATAATTACTTTGAGTTGTTAGCTACATGATAAATACTAACTGCATTGTTAAAAAAAAGTTACAAAAGCATTTTTATTTTATACCTACAGTAACAATTATTTATAGTAGTAGCCATCAGATCAGAAATTTTCCAGGCTACTAGTAATTATTTTCTGATGAAAAATGATAAAATATTATGCTATGTTGTCCTTATACTGTATATCTTTTCAAACAAAAAACAGAATTATAATTAGAGATGGGCGAATTGATTCTAACGAAGTGGAATTCGTTTAGAATTTCAGGAAAACTTCGGTTCGGAACGAAGTCGAACTTTGGGGTACTTCGGGTGAACGAAGTGTGCTTTTGATTGATAAAATGGCTGCGAGCACATGGCGTTACATGGGCAAAGCACCTGGGAGGAAGAAGGGCATGCCTGCTTTGACATGTGCAGAGTGAAGCCAATCAGAGACCGACGGGATTCTGTGACGTCACCGCACTATATAAGTCCGGGCGCGACGCTGGGAGCTCATACCGCTCTCACTGTACTGATCAGGGAAGGTGCTGCCGCGACTGATAGCTCTTACTGAAGAATTGATTTTTATATAGCGTTTTCCCTTTTGGGGTGTCTCAGCTTGTCTCAGAGACTGTTCTCTTAATGTTCAAATTTCTAATTTTTTGGGGTATTGGATCTGAAATCCAGTGTGCGTCCCCCTGCAGCTGCATATACATTCAATATCCAAGTTGGATCTAAACCATTTTCCTGTTTTTATTCATTTAAAGAAACAGCGTTTTTACAATACAAATACCACTTCATTTTTGGCCTGCTAAATTTCCCCTTTTGGCAATTTACATCCAGGGGTTAATTAAGCGTTGTTTTGCTTGTGTGCTGACCCCAAGAGACCGTCTTTATCATAGCCAAATTGGATACTTTTTTCCTGTAGCCTAATTCACAAGCAAAGGTTAATTACAACTGTATCTCTTGTTGTGTGGCGTAGAAAAAAACGCAGTTGTAACACGTTACAAAGCTACTAGTTTGTGCGGCTCAATTGTTTGGCGCAATTTTACATCCGGGGGTTTAAATTTAAAGGGCGTTGTTTTGCTGGTATGCTGACAAAAATAAACCCGTCTTTTTCACCGGCCAAAATATATAATTTTTTCCTGTAGCCTAATTCACAAGCAAAGGTTAATTACAACTGTATCTCTTGTTGTGTGGCGTAGAAAACACGCAATTGTAACACGCTACAAAGCTACTAGTTTGTGCGGCTAAATTCTTTGGCGCAATTTACATCCAGGGGTTAATTAAGCGTTGTTTTGCTGGTGTGCTGACAAAAATAAACCGTCTTTTTCAACGCCAAAATATATACTTTTTTCCCTGTAGCCTAATTCATGTCCGAAGGTTAATTAAGCCTGTTTGTGCTTTTACATTTAGTAAAACACACAGTGTTTTTAAACGACACATACAAGTAAATTTTTCCTGGTCATTTGTGGAGCGCAATTTATATCCAAGGGTTACCCAAGCTTGTTACTGGGTTCATTTGGAGTCAAAAACAGGGTGTATATTTATCATATACAGATATCATCATCAAACAGTGTCTGTACATTTTAGAACAAACAGTATGTCAGACAGAGAGGTGGCATTCCTGGAACAGGCCCAGGTCGCAGCACAGCAAGGGGACGTCGCAGCAGGGGTCACTCGGTGAGGCCACAACTGCCGCTGTCATCTAGCGGCCGTGTGTTGTTCAGAAACCCCAGGCTTCTTGATTGGTTGACTAGGTCATCCTCTTCCTCCCATATGACATCTGACAACCCCTTCCAAGAGTCGGTGGGTACCTCAGACACAACACTTAGTTGGCATGGCCAGGGAGCGGGTCAGCGGCCCTCACCTGTCCTCAGCCCGCCTCTGTCCCATCCGGTTCCCTCAGCCAGAGATCTACTATGTGGTCTGGGCTCAGCGCCACTATATAGCGAGGATGAACAATTTGAGGAGGGCAGTCAGCAGCTACTTGGCAGCGAAGAAATGGCCAATATCCCTGCTTCTTGCAGTAGGCAGCAAAGTATAGATGTGGAGAGTAGCAAGGGAGGTCATGTTGTGAGAGGTCAGCCTCGGCATACCAAGACCGGTGATGAGGACAGCGTGACGATGAAACCCCAAATAGATGATGATGTAGCCGACCGCACTTGGGAGCCGGGGAGGCAAGGGCTTCATTACCGTCAGGAAGAAGAGGGCGGTCAGCTTGCGCTTCAAAGGGAGCGGCACAGCCAGCAAGTGGGTCGTGTGGCCGGTGGTTAGCAGGATAGCAGCAGTGTGAGGTCGGGAGCCCAAGTGGCCACGGGGTAAAAAACCCGCTTCGCAGGTCCAAGAAAGTGCGGCACAGGGGTTCAGCGAGGCAGCGGCGGCAGTAGTCACTCAGTGCGGGGTGTTGGCGGGAAATCCGCTACTCGGCAGTGTGGCAGTTCTTTGCTAAGACAAACCCGGGGGAGCCGAATATGGGTATATGTAGAATCTGAAGCAGAAAGTGAAGCGTGGCCAGGGAGCTAACGTTGGACCAAAGGCCCTGCGTCAACACAAGCAGCGTCACCATCCGGTGGCCTGGGAGAAAATGGCTCAGATGTGGTGGTCCATCTGGCCGCCGCAGCAACAGGCAGCAGTGCCAGTGGCACGCATGCCATTGCAGCCAGTCAAGGCTCCCCACCTCTGGGAGAAGGGAGGGTGTTTCTCTTTGACATCATCTCCGGTCCAGATGCTCCTGCTCCTCGCTACTCATTGCGCCAGCAGTCGTTCACGAGGCGATTTCAAGAGACAACAGTATGCGTCCAACCATCCTAAGGTGCAGCAGCTGACCGTGCTCCTGTCCAAGTTGTTGGTATTGCAGTCCCTCCATTTCCAAATGGTGGACTTTGCACCATTCAGAGAACTAATGGCTTATGCCGAGCGGATATGGAGAGTTCCAAGCCGTAAAATTTTTTTTCCAAAAGGCCAGTACCAGCACTTCATAAATAGTTAGAACAGAAGGTGGGCAGTCCTTGAGCTTATAGTTGTTCCAAGGATGCACGGCCCGTGCGGACATCTAAAGCTGTAACTACGGTCAGGGCCAGTACATGTCCTTTAACGGCCCAACTGGGGAATGTGCTTCCTGCCCAGGCACAACAACAACTTGTACAGGAGACGCCGCTTTCTCATCCACGTTGTCAAACTGCTGCACCTGCGCCAATGTCCGCATCCTCCTCCTCCACCATCACCACCATCTTAGCCTCCACAAGTACTGCTCCATCATACCACATGTGTAGGGCACAGCGGTGTCACGCAGTTCTATACCTGGCTTGCCTCGGCGAACGAAGTCACACAGGGGAGGAACTGCTCCCGTCATGCAGCAAGAAATCGATGTGTGGCAATCTCCGCGCCAACTGCAAATCGGAACAATGGTGACGGACAATGGGAGGAACATGGTGTCCGCGCTGCACAGAGGAGGGATGGTCCATGCGCCCTGCATGGCGCACGTGTTCAATCTGGTTGTGAAAAGGTTCCTGAAGACTTCCATCGATCTTCAGAACATTCTGAAAATGGCCAGGAAACTGTGCATGCACTTAAACCATTTGTACAAAACCAGGAACACCCTCCTCGAGTTGCAGCGGCAGAACGGCTCCCCCAACACACTCTGATATGCGATGTTTCCACCCGCAGGAATTCCAGCCTGCACATTTGGACCGACTGTATGAACAGAGAAAGGCATTAACGATTTTTTGATGATCCAGGCAGACAGAAGTACTCCCTGTGTAACTTTGATGTCAGCCAGTGGCAGCTCATGCGTGACACTGCCGTTTGTTGAGGCCATTTGGGGAGGCCACGTTATTTTTCAGTCGCCAGGACTACGGGAAGAATAACGTCATTCCACTGCTTCATGTCCTGGAACAGATGCTGAAAAATCTGTCTGGGCAGGGGACTGGAGACGTGGCGAAATACATCTCGGGCCACATGAGTCCGGTGGGGACTGAAATGGAGGAGGAGGAGGGGGACATTGGAGCAGAAGCATTGTCTGGTGAAATGAGTGATTTTCTACCCAGGTGACAAGAGAGGAGGAGCGGAGCAGCTGGAGGAGGTGGATGGAGATGAGGAAAACGAAGCAGATGACCCCCAAAAACCGTGGCAGTATACAGTGAAATGGAGGCAGGGACCCCTCGGAGTCACTTGTGGGAGATGCCCGCAGCATGCTTATTTGCCTGGCTAGTGACAGCCGAATAGTCAGCATCCGGCAGAGGGATGACTTTTGGCTCTCCAAACCCCATTGGACCCTCGCTACCGGTCCAAAATGGGAGCCTTTTTCCCACTATTGAGAGGGAAGACAAACTCAAATACTATAGGGAATTTCCCCCGTAATCAGTTGGCCGCTGCCTATGTGCGCATCGTCCCTCCTCTGACAGGTCTGACTGGGGATTCCTCAGGCCCCACGTACTACTGCTGCGGCTGCTGGTGGAAGGTGGGGGGGTAGGAGCAGTACCAGCTCCATCAGTAGTAACCTAAGTCTGGAGACACTGATGAGCAGCTTCCTTCACCCGCCTAGTGAGGAGGGCAGTCGCCAGCAGCAGCAGCAGCAGGACCTGGAGCAGTCACTGAACCAACAGGATGTGGCCTACTTGGACAGCACTCTGCCACCTCAGTTAGAAGAAACCGCTGGACTACTGGGCAGCCAAACTGGATGTTGGCCGCAACTTGCCGAGTTTGCAGTGGAGAACTGTCCTGCCCGGCCAGTATTGTGGCATCAGAGCAGGTGTTCAGTGCGGGGGGGCCATCGTTACCCCAAGGAGAAACCCCCTTGTCCACAGGAAATGTGGAACGGGCTGAACGTTTGTCAAGATGAATCAGGCGTGGATCGGCCAGGATTTCCACACCACCTAATGCCTTAGGCGTCAGTCTGGGTTCAAACTAAACCGCCTCAGCCATATTCTGATGCCGCCCACCCCCCTGATGCCAAAACATCTGCTGCCAGTTTCTCCATCTGCCTACCACAAACTTTACCAGGGACTGGTATTGCCACCCCACCCTCAACACTCTGTCATTGTCCACTCTATGACCTCATGCTGCTGCTGCTGTTGCTGTTGCTATGACATCCACACTGTGTCATTGTGCCACTCTCTGACCTCATGCTGTTGCTCCTGGGCCCCCGTCACCTCAAAACTCTGTCATTGTGCCACTCTGTGGCCTACTCCTTTTATTGCCACCTCCAAAATTTTTTTATTGTGCACCCGTCTGACCTATGCTGCTGGCTGTGGCTGCTGCCATGTCCTCCACACTGTGTAATTGTGCCACTGCCTGACCTCATGCTGCTGCCGCTGTGACCTCCGCTCTCAAGTCATTGTGCCATTTTGTGGCTTCCTCCTGTTTTTCCCCCTCCAGAATGTCATTGTGCCCCTGCCTGACCTCATACTGCTGCGTTGTGACCTCTACACTGTTGTGATGTGGCCCCTCTGTGGCCTAATACTGTTTTGCCACCTCCAGAATGCATTGTGCCACTGTCTGACCTCATGCTGCTGCTGTGGCTGCTGCCGTTGTCCTCCACACTGTGTCATTGTGGCCACTTTCTGACCCTCATGCTGCTGCGTGGCTGCTGCCATGTCCTCCACACTGTGTCATTGTGCCCCTGGCCTGAACCTCAAGCTGCTGCCCCGCCGGGGTTGATCTCCGCTCTCAGTCCCTTGTGCCATTCTGTGGCTTCCTCCGTTTTTGCCACTTACAGAATGTCATTGTGCCACTGCCTGACCTCATCAGGCTGCCGTGACCTCCGCTCTCAGTTATTGTGCCATTCTGTGGCTTTCTCCTGTTTTGGCCACCTCCAGAATTCATTGTGCCAAATGCTGACCTCATGCTGCTGCTGCCCTGACCTCCGCCCCCTCAGTCATTGTGCCATTCTGTGGCTTTCTCCTGTTTTTGCCACCCCCAGAATGTCATTGTGCCGCTGCCTGACCTCATGCTGCTGTGGCTGCCGCCGTCACCTCCACACTCGATCCCTAATGTTGCCACCTGAGCTCTCAGCTTGTTTTTTTCCAGCTTTCGCTGGCATGACTTTATCAGGCTACATTCCCGCTTGAGTTTTTTGGTCAGTTTTGCCCTCTTAAGTGCCCAGGGAATTTTATAGTGAAGCGATTCTAAGAGCGGCGGCAGTCATCTGCGTGTCATACTAAAACACAACATTGTATGAAGACCAAACCAGCTCCCTCTGCATATTTAAGCATGCACAACATTCTACAGCACCCCGCAGCTCTGTGCAGCCTGGAAATAGCTGTTTTTTAACGTGATTCGTGCCGAAGTAATTCGTAACGAAGTTATTTTTTGCCGAGAAATTCGGCGAAGTGAACGAAACGAATTTCGGGAAATTCACCCATCTCTAATTATAAGATTTTACCAAGTGAAAGAGCAAAACTATAGATTAAAATTAATTATCCAAAGCAGGACTTTCAAGCATTGTAATTCCTGCACAGTGAGATTTATGAATGTTAGGGCATTATGGTGGCTTAAGGGTTAGCACTGGTATCCTGCAGCATTGTTAGCCCCAGTTGGCACAGGGACCAATGTGTGTGATGACTATCTCTACATAGTGGAATTGAATAAAACAGTGCTATATAAATTAGATAAATAAATTAAAAGGGTTGTCTCACCATGCTGTTTCACAGAGCCACAGGCAGCTTCAGATTTATTCTTTCTCACTCTTCCTGATTAGGCTGTGGGGGGTTCTATATATCAGCTCTAAGTTCCCAGCTCTTCTAATAACACTGACAAGAGTCCAGGATATATACTCTATAGTGCAGATGTCTACTTAGCTCAAAGTAAACAGTCAAAAGTAGTAAATATGCTTTGTTTGTTAAAGATAACACACTCTGTTCTCAAGCTGCCCTCCTTCCTGGTGATGTCACTCCCTGCTCTCATATAAGAGAAAGAGCAGAGATAGGAGGGGAATGCAGGACAGTAACTAGAGAAACCTGTGTGCACTCAGAGCAGATACAATCTCTTTTATCTGCTGACCAAGATAAAATCAAAAGAGGAATGTATCTGGAAAAATTCTTGATTTACCATTCCCTACATGTTGAAAGCATTGTAGTGAGACAACAGCTTTAAAGAGAACCTGTCACATAGGTTAAGCCCCCCCTTGCTGAGGACAGCGCAAGCTAATCACAGACATGCTGTTTCCAACGCTGTGTCCCTTATTTTGTAGGATGCAGCAGTTTTAGAGTATTTAAAGGGGTTTTGCCACGATGTAATGTTGATGTGGGATCCTCCAAAATGGGGTTTTAATCACTTTTCTAAATATATGTGATTACAAAAATTGCAGTCTGAGAGAGCTACAGCCTTCCTTACATGCCCTTGGTTACTTTAAAGCTTCTATTAGATACGACCTGACAAGAGCTGCTGTCTGCTGGCCGGGCTTGCGCAGAGAAAGCTTCTTATCTGATGAGACTGACTGAGCTGCAGAAGTTTTTAAGGCACCGGGTAGCAATATGTTTTCTTTTGTATACAGAATAAACTAGTTGTAGTGTGATTAGATACCTGCTTTTTCTGATGACAGGAAACATGAAGATGCTTTCAAGCTGCTGTGTAGAATAGGTGTTGTCTTTTGTATATAGAATCCACAAGTTATGGTTTGATTATTTCAGTGAACATGTCACAGGATCCGGTATGCCGCTTCGGGCTCTGGCTGTGTGCGTCTCTCTCTCTCTTTCAGCTCCGTGATTTGTTTACATTAGCATCTTAGCAGATAAGACTCCTCCTGACAGTGCAGTCTGATGCTGTGTCTTGCTGTATTGGAAATCCACTCTTGTACTGTTTATTATTTCACTTAAGTTTTGAGACGCTCCCTTGGATTCCTCACTCCTCACTCGCCCCCACCCTCTCTCCCCTGCAGCTTCATGACTCAGCGTGATTTGTTTACATCCTGCTCTCATGCTGACCGGAGGTACGTAAATGGTCTCTTGGCAAATCCCCTTTAATGCACAAATCTGGCAGTTTTCAGCCAACATTTCATGAAAAGAGTCAGTTTCTTTAAGTTTTCATTTGGGGTGGAGGTTAGTGATAAAAAGTTAGGTGACATATCATATTTTTATCTTAGGAATGGACAGTGCATGCTCACAAAGTGATAAAAAAGGGATGGGACCAACATGATCTGGGGCTCCCCTATCTATAGATGCATAGCAACTACAGAGGATAATTTTTAGTTTCCATGGTGCTTTGTGTGATAAAAATTGTTCCAGACAATCTTTCTTAAAAAGAACCTTTAAGCAGCATAAGTCAGTGACAGACAGTTTGTTTCCAGTGATCCGTCACTTATTGCATAACTTACTGCAGTTTTGGAGAACTTATTTGGTAAGTCCATGATATTCATGGACTTATCTACGGCAGGGCCACAAATTATCAGGTTTGTTCACCAAAACTGCTGTAAGTTATAGAATAAGTGATAGACCACTAGAAACAGCATGTCCATCACCATCTTATACTTCCCTCATCGAGTTCTCTTTAAATTGTTATTATTACTCTGAGGCAGAGATACCATATGCTAAACTAGATCATGGGGTACAATGTCACATTCCAAACAACTTGATATTGTCTCACTACAAGGATTGCTTCTTATGTTAAAGATCTTGTAAAAACAAGTCACTTAGCAATATATGTCCATTAACAGTGTCCTACCTATTCTTAGATATCTCCTCTTGTATGGGCTGCATCAGCTCCTCAGATTGCTATAGACCTGTTCAATCTCTCATGATAGGCTGCCAGCACTGGTTGCTGTAGCTATAGACCTGGCTTCTGCTGGAGTCTAGTGGAGGTCAGTAAACACACTCTGAATTAAAAATGAAATCAAGAAAACAGAACTGAGGTGAGACAAATAAATGTAGTGTAGCTTGCTATATGACTAAGACAAAGGTCAAAGTCAATGCAGATAAGAAAAGGATATAATGTTGGACCAAAATTCAAGCCTCACTGCCAAAAACAATTAGTCCTGTTAATACTGCTAATATTTAACTTTTAATAGTCACCATATAAAAATGTAACACATAAAGTAATTATGACAGACCACAATTTAGTTCCACAATCATGATATTGGTATGGACCTGGACAATTGAATATTACATTGTTTGGAGTGGTGCTGACACCTTTTTCGCTTTGCTGACTATTTTGGAGTTGTTCAGGATCCTAACTCTGGTAGCTTTGCACACTGCTATATTTTGCTTATTTTGCCTCCATATATGGGACTGTTCCTGTACAAACTGTTTTGGACCTTTTCTCTACCCTATAAAAGGCGAGTATTCGACCCAAAAAAGGGTGGCCACATCTCTTGGTGGCCAAACCCTATATTGTTACAGGGTATTACACAGGATAGAAAATGCATATTGTCTCATAATATTAAAATATTTTTTTAAGCAATGTTGTCCAGCTAGATAGGGTAGAGTGCCATCATCCTATCTATGCACCTGAAGTACATTCGCAAACACTTTAAAACAATTGCACTCATTGAATGCTATGATAACCCGGGGAAAACTAAAGTGAATAGGAGGCTGGGCCGTACTTTAAAAAATAGGCGTATTGCGGAGCGCACAGGTACGCACTGCAATACGCCATGTCAACTCAGCCTTATGTTATAACGAATGTTTAAATAAAGGTAGTAGATAGTGTTGTGATCGTCTGTCGGAAGAGGTGGATCGCTGGATTTGGCTACAGAAGAGAAAAAAGCACAGATCGGGTCCTACGTATTGATGCACCGTTAAAATGCAGATAAGTCGGGTGCTCACCTTTTTTTTGCTGTACTAAGTTACGGTACAGCTCGTAGACGCGTCTTTTCCCTCTGTGTGGGGATGAAAAAAGCAGCTCCCGTCCTGATTCCCGCCTCCGGCACCACGAGGACGCCGGAGAATACGATAGGGAGAAGAACAGCTCGCTGTAAACCCGGTTACAGGGGATACTAGCGGACTGTAGTGTAGAAGAATCCTAATTGGACTTAGAGTGCTAAATGAAATCTAAGCAAACTTCAGCTTAGTTCAATTGAAATGTATTTAATTAAATGAAATAGCACATTACGCGTTTCACAGGTCACAGCCCGCTTCCTCAGATAAAGGTCAGGTAATATAATAATACAATTGAAATAATAACAATAACAACACAACCTCTAAAAGAGACAAAAATAGTCTACAAACTCCACAAGATATAAGACACAATGCAAACATAATTAATATAGAAATATATCAAATAACCAATGTATAAGTAGAAACCAAGGGATAAAGAAACTAAATATAGGATGTGTAAGGTGTAAATAAATGCTGTAAGGATAGATTCCCATGCATCTTGCTTTTGGACACTTAGCATCCTCAGAGGTCATGGCCAATTTGGATAATTTTGGCCCATCATTGTTTTAATATGGATCTGTAACTTTTTTTTCCCTGAAGATATGTGTGTGTGTATATATGTCATAATAGGATAAGGTTTCTCTTCTATCTTCTATGTTCAAGCACATGTTTTGTTTTACAATTTTTTAACTGTGTCTCTGGTCTAGCAGTTTAGTCAGGCATATTGATAATCCGATGATACATACAAACATTCTGCCATTCAATAACTGAATTGTGGGTAGTTCTATCTTAACTGTTTGGCTGGATTTCAATTACATGTAGGGTTCACTAGTTGTTGTATCACACATGTCAACTGTTCTTATGATCAATACAGTTGTGTTATGGATTTATATGCATTTATGCTGAGCTATACTGTTCTAGCACATGGGCCCTTTGCTGTATGTGTCTCCACGTAAAAGTTGTATGAGAACCCAATGTCAGCACTTAACCAGCATACCAGAGATGAGTGTGTTTAATAATAACTGAAAAAAAAGCTTTCACTTTTTAATATCATGAATCATTTTAATGAGCTTATTGTATAAAGCTAAAGCATAATTTGTCTCTTATGAAATCTGTGCAGTTGTGTCAAGCAGCTCTCAAATTCCGCCTTATCCCTACGCTGCCTCTCTGTCGATGTTTTGTGCTGTCTTTGTATCCTTTCCATGGGCCCCAGGCAAGGAAAGGTTGTGATTAGGTTATTAATTTTTAAAAGCTACCTAAGGTGATGACAAATTGGTTCCAGGCACTGACAATAAGCCTCCTCATAGCATTTTCTAAATGTTTTAATTGGAAGATAAGCACTTTTTTTAAAGCTAGGGACAAGGATTGTTTTCATTATAGCAGGTGTTGGCCATTAAAGCAAGCAGAACTCTAAGCTCCATAAAGCAGGGGTTTATGAGAAAAGAAAGAGGAAGCATAATCACGCAATGACATCATTGGAAGATGTACCATACGTGAACCTTGCTTGTTGAGACTTCATCTCATGTCTGAAACATCCTGTTTTGAAATCCTAACAAATCCTCTCAAGTGCAATATAACATCAAATATTCCAACTATCTAATACAATACCAGACAAAAATGTTTTAGTGAATTTCTGCTTCTTATCTCATTCTAATGTGTTCATGCATTAAGTAATATAATCAATAATTATCAGCTGGAGATAGGATAAGGTATTTCATTAATTTATATAACACCATTATATTCTATACAGAAATTGTCATCGCTTCCATTGGTTGCTGTCCACATTGAGACTCACAGTCTTAATTCCAGATTAACCTATCATTCTTGCAGTATGGGATAAAACGGAGTACCCAAAGGAAACTCACATAAACATGAGGAGAACATATAAACTCCACACAGATGTTGTCATTGGTGGGATTTGAACCCAGGACCCTAGAGGTAACTGCGCTAACCAAATAGCCAACATGCTGCCCATTCATCTTTCTAAAGTTAGGTTCATAGTGTGCAGTATAGATTAAAGGGGTTCTCCTGGACCCCTGGATATTTTTATTTGTTATAGAGCTCAAAACTTAATAATATTGATCTTTGTAACTGATAGTCATTGAAAATTATTTACCTGTTCTGCTTTGAAAAACCAGGCAGAGAGCCCTTTACTCACCTTCCTCCTACTTCCTGCATACCATGTGACGTCCATTGATCACATGGCCTGAATGGGCATTTTGCCATCACTCAGTGAGTGCGCTTTGAAGCCAGACTCAGCTCAGAAACACTTCCCTGTAGGGGGTGTGACCTGAGCAGAGAAGATCTGGCTGCCTCTAGTGACTCATCAGTCACTAAGTAACCAGAGGTGCTGCAGGAATGTAATCATAAAGTGAGAGCTGGGGAAGGGTTTTTTAATCTATAGTGAAAACTTGTGTCCTAGGGACTCATCACTACTAGAGTCTAGGCCTCATTATTGTGTCTGTCTTTCCTATTCTATAGGAGGAGTTTTCAGAAGATTGATTGTTTGCTTGGCGAATGTCATTAGGCCTTGAGTTTATCCGAGCATCAAAAAAAAAAAAATTGTTTACAGTCTTTATAGTAGAGGTCCCCGGGGATAAGATTCATTAGATCCCCCCAATATCCCCTCCAGAGGCACACGAATCCCCTGATCAAGAACTGATTATGGGGGGGATGTGACATACCCACATTTTTGGATGCTAGTGGGCTAAAAAGGTACGGAAAATCAGGGGTGTTCCCATTCCCCACAAAATCAAGCAGTAATGGTAGTGTGCCCTCTGTGGGGAATGTACAGCACATAAAATAAAAAACTATATAAAACAAAAATTTTTTATTTAAACTGTTTTACATTATTATAGGATGGGAAATAATTTTTTTTTATTTTTACAAATGATTTGTGGCTGCATTAAAATAGCTTTTGAGGCAACTAGAGAGCGGGGGAATGGGGGTTTGTACATGTTGAGAATGATAAAAAAACAGTGATAGGAGGATTAGGGGGTGGTGAGAGAAGCCCAGATGTAACTCCCCGGATTCGGGGATTTAAAGGGAAATGTAAGGAGAACTATGATCCTCCCAAGCAGGAACTTCATGATCTTTGATTATGAAAAAGGAGGCAAAAAAAAGAAAGAAAACCACATGAAGGGTAGTGGAATATATTTACTATTTCTATGAAACAATGAAAGTCCCGGATAACCCCTCTAATTTCTGGAAGTGAGGGGATCCATCGATGCTCAATTTACAACCCTTCATGGGCGCTTTGTCTTCAAAAATCCTGGACGCGCTTCCTTTGCCACGTGATCTCTGCTCTCCCTATGTCAAGTCGACTCTACAGTCAGGCAATACACTATACAGTTCTGTACGCTGTCCTCTGAGCTAGCTTGGAACAATCAGGCTTTTGTGGTGGCATTCTGGGAATGTCTTCTTGGAAGAATTAAAGATGAACTGGTCGGCCGATATCTGCCAATCTCTCTGGATGACCCCATCCATCTAGCAACTAGAATTGATATCAGTTTCTTTGAGAGGCAACAGGATCTATGCCAACAACAAAAATTCTCCCAACCCTGTAGGCTTCCTCAACTGGCACCAGTCATAAAGAGGACTCTGCTGCCACTACAAATGGCTCCTCATGACGAGCCTATGCAAATTGAGCACATCCATTTATCTGAAGAACGCACTTGCAGATGATGCCAGAATCTCTGTTTGTATTGTGGCAGCCAGAGTCACTTTCTGAAGAATTGTCTTCCTTGCCTAGGAAACTTCAGGGAGAGGTGATCCTAGGTGAAGATGCTTCCTCTCCTCACTTGACCATGCCGGTCATGCTCAGCTTTCCATCTGGTTTCAGGTTTCGGCATTCTTGGACTACTGTTCAGCTGGAAATTTCATCAACTCGTCTTTAGTCTCCAGATTTCGTTTACCAGTGATTCATCTATGTAAGCCTCTACACATCTCTTCCATTAATGGAGAAGTCCTGAAGTGCTCCATACACTATCGCACTGAATCTTTAACTCTTCAGGTTGGGGCAACTCACCAGGAGAAGATCATTTTGCATTGTTCCACAGACTAGTTCTGTACTCCTCCTGGGACTCCCGTGGCTGCAGCTCCATGCCCCCGTACTCGACTGGCATATGGGCAAGTTCACTGGCAGGGGACAACAGTGACACTTCTGCTCTATTATGCCACTCAATCTGGTGCACTCTGCCTCTCCATTGATGCTCCCACCTTCAGGGTCTTCCTTCTGAGTATCAGGAATTTGCAGATGTGTTCAGTAAGAAGGAAACAGAGACCCGTCTGGCACATCAGCCCTATGAGTGTCCGATAGACCTTATGCTTGGCATGAAACCCACTTATGGTAGGGTATACCCTCTGTCTCTGCATGATACACAGACAATGTCTGACTACATGAAAGAGAACTTGCAAAAAGACTTTATGGTTCTCTCCTCCCTGTATCAATTATCGGGGTTTAAACAAGATAACTTTCAATAATTGGTATCCATTAGCTCTGATCTCTGAGATCTTTTATCATTTATGTGGAGCTAGGATCTTCTCCAAACATGACTTGTGAGGGGCCTAAAACTTAATTCATATGTGATAAGGTGAAGAATGGAAGACAGCCTTCAACCACTTGTGATGGGCACTTTGATTACTTTGTTATGCCATTTGGTCTCTGCAACACTGCAGCCATGTTTCAGAACTTTGTCAATGAAGTCTTCCGAGACCTCTTGTATGTTTGTGTCATAGTCTACGTTGACAACATTTTGGGCGTTTCTCTCCTAATCTTAAGACTCATTGTGACCATGTCTGCTTGGTTCTAAGGTGCTTATGAGCCAACCATCTATATGTCAAACCTGAGAAATGTCTGTTGGAACAGACCAGTCTATCCTTCTTTGGGTATATAGTTTCGGACAAGGGTCTTCAAATGGATTCTGCTAAATTTTCTGCTGTTCTTCATTGGGTCTTCGGGTCATTCAATGCTTCCTGGGATTTTTGAACTATTACTGCCAATTAATTCCCCACTTCTCTATCCTGGTGGCATCCATAGTGGCATTAACCAAGAAAAATGCTAATCCTAAACTTTGACCGCCTGACGCAGAGGAAGCCTTTTCCCGACTCATCAGTGGGGACTGGAGAGAGCACAACTGTTAAAACCCCGGCAAGCCAGTTGGTCCCTTTTCTTCTCTCACTTTCCTATTGTACTTTAGGCCTGCTGTGAATAATGAGTGGACTGATACCTTATCGGTCTTCTGATACTGTTAGCCTCTTCTCTAAGCCTCAACACATTGTTCCTTCTGAATGCCTAATTACTGCAGTTCCCATCAACCTCCAATGGGTTCACCCAGCAATAAGGAAAAGCATTTTGAAATTGGATCATTCTTCCAAATTATTTGGTCACCTATTTATCTGAAAATCTTTGTTGTCATCTCTTGTTCAAGATGTCATAGAATTTGTTCTCGCTTGTTCCACTTGTGGCCGTAATAAATCTTCTCGTCTTAAGCCCTCCAGACTTCTTCATCCTCTGCCTATACCTGAAAAACTCTGGACCCATATTGCAATGGACTTTACAATGGACTTACCACCTTCCTTTAACCATACAGTCATTTGGGTGGTTACTGATTGCTTTTCCAAGATGTGTCACTTCATGCCACTCCCAGGTCTGCCTACAGCCCCACAGCTCACCTCTCATTTCTTTCAGCACATATTCCACCTACATGGACTTTCTCTCCATATTGTGTTTGATGGAGGGGTTCAATTTGTTTTCAAGTTTTGGCGTGCACCCTGTTCTTGACTCCAGGTCAAGTTGGACTTTTCCTCTGACTACCACCTTCAAACCATCAGGCAAGTAGAAAGGATGAATCAAGTCATTTCATCTATTCAAGATAATTTTTCTGACTTAGTCCCTTGGGTTTAATTTCTGTACAATCATCTTGATTCCAATCTACAGAAACTTCATTTCTTTTTTGTTTACTGTTGACATCCCCGCCCTCCACTTCCCCTGTCTACCACCTCTGATGTTCAAGGCGTGGATACTCAAATCTAAGCTATCTCCACTATTTGGCAGGATGCTCAATAATCTCTTCTGAAAGCTAGCTATTGGCTGAGTATGTCTGCCACAAATTCCCAGCCTCAAGCTGGGCTCACGTCTCCTGGGACTTTTTAAGGTTCTGGAGCGTGGCTTACAAACTCTGCTTGCTTCCAACCATGCAGATTTTGAACTCCTGTCACATCTCTCTCCTGGAGTCTTGGTCCTCACCCACTTCTCTCAAAAGACTGACCCCTCCCACTGAAGCTTTTGCTGGAGACATCTCTGAGGTACCGGAGATCTTGGCAGAGAAAGTTATCAGGGGGAAGCGACTCTTTCTTGTCGACTGGAAGGGGTTCAGGCTGGAAGAGAGGTCCTTGGAAACTGAGGAAAACCTTGACGCTCCAGATCTTGTTCGGAGGTTTTGGCAATCTCGAAAAAGGGAGAGGCTTAAGATGGGGGGTACTGTCACAAATCGCGATCATGATTGTCTGCCCCGGGGCTGCCAGCACCTGCCTCTCCTCACTCCTGCTTCGCTCTGTCTTCGGCTACTGGTTGCCGCATGTGTACCAGATCTCTAGGTCATGTACATGCCGACTCTCTGAGACTTAAAGTGCTGGTTCACCGCTGATTGGATAATCACTGGGTTCTGACCCTTTATTACCTCATTTCCATCACATGTCCCTGCCAGTTGTTGGTGTGTTATAGTAAGACTAGTGTGTTATTTAGTTATCTTCTGTGAACTGACCCTATTACTTGGATTTTGACCTGGTTTGCCTTATTTTTGATATTCTATCTCTCAAAGTTAAAATTAAGCGACCTGTGAAATTATAAACCGTTCATGTATTTGTCATTGGGCACACCTACAAAATCAGCAAGGGATGAAACAATTATTTCCTTCACTGTATCTATTTAGCTTGTTCCATATATGGACGCAGCTCCTGTTTACAGCAACACGTTATTGTGTTTTTAAGTGTACTTACATATATATATATATATATATATATATATATATATTTTTTTTTTTTTTTTTTTTTTGCTTTTTGTTTAACTTGTATATTTCACATTTGTACTTATTTGTTCTAAAAAGGAATCAATGACTAATTAGCCATTGGCCTACAGAAGATGTTAGCTTGTACATTCCTGTTATGCATGACAAAGAATGCCTGTCTACCACGAAACTTAGCAATGTAGCTAACAAAACACAAAACAGGGTGCCCCTAGTGCAGAGTGTTTGGACAGATGAATAATACTTGGTCAGTATTGCACTAACCTAATGATGTTGCGCAAGTCAGGAGGCGCAACTCTCCACAAGCCTATCGGTGGTAGTCTCTGCAGCCGCCTCTCCTCCTTCTGTGCCACCACAAACGGGCTCCAGAGTATAGACATGAGAAATATATTCATTCCAAAAGGCAACTATAAAATTAGGTATATAAGGCGCTAAAACTACTTATTAAAACAAACAGAAGTTTAATTAGGACATAACAGGAGATAAAAAGAATATGGACTACGCGTTTCTCTCTAAGCAGTTTCCTAATGTCCTGAGGAAAGGCACAATACACTCATTTAATGTGCCTTAAAACTGGCGTGGCGGCACCTCTTTTTTGACATGTCGCCCAATGTTCCTATATGGAGAATGCAAGAGAATGCCTGAGGACTAAAATTTATTCCCGGTGAGGAATGTAACTTCTGATAAGGACTGAAAGGCGGTTACCTATAAAGGACGCAGTAAGGAAAAACGTTACTATACAGGTCTTTGTGTAACAAATAGTCTGGTCATTTGTTCATGTTGAAATTGATGAATAAAAAACCTATTGAAAATATATGTTAATGTATGCCTCTTTCATATATAGCAGCTTTTTGAACAATTTGATGTATGTAAGAATTTAGGTGTTGGGCTGCCGTGTTGTACCTGCTTGGATCCATAGAGATGAAAAAATATAAAAGGTGTAAGTGAAATACTTAATTCAAAATTAGTGGCTGTTTTCAATCAGAACAGCGTACAGGGGAATACAGAGTTTCAAGGGACCACTGAAAAGTATGAAGGTCTGGAAAGGCACAGAGAGAGGTGAGATTATTTTGAGTAAGTCCCCATCTGAACTCAGGCCACCTTATCGTTGGTGAATTTGTGAGTGACTGTGGTGCGGGGTGGTAGGCCAAAACAACTCATGAAGATGGAGTTAGTGGCCAGATGGAATGGGATTTATTTTGTTCCTGTGTACTATAATTTCATCATTTCATGCTGTATTTATAACTGTTTACACCAATACAGGTGTTATGGTTACAAGGATTGAAGTCTGGGAGTGAGGTGATAGCTCTGAGACATGAGAACTGACCATTGCAGGAGGTCTGTAGAGCTGTGACATCTTCTCCTTTCCCCTGCTCACACAGAATGATGATGATGGCTCAGGAGGGAAGACACAGTAAGGGAAGAAATGCCTACTGGGAGTGGAGACCGGTGCCATGATTTGAAGCTGTAAGAGAGGTTTTCTGAGTATAAACTTTTGCAGGCATCTTCACATTTTCTTTATCTTACAGCTTCAAATCCAGGGGCGGGTCTCTCCTCCCAGTAGGTGTGTCTTCCCTCACTGAATAGTTTTGAAATCATCCTACCCCCTCCCTGTCTCTTTCCCCCTCCCCAGTCCTCATTCTTTGTGAACAGGGGAAGGGAGTGCATGTCACAGCTCTCCAGACCTCCTTCAGTGGTCAGTTCTCATGTCTAGAGAGCTGTAACCTCCCTCCACTAGCTCCTTCTGCGCTCAGTCGGTGCTGCAGCCGCACGATCGTCCAGCTGCTGTCTCCTACCAGACAGCCTGGAAGGTATACAATGCCTTCTGGGCTGTCTGTGACGTCACCCCGCAATGCATTGTGGGCATTGCCGTGCATGGTGACAAACATATGCCATAGAGACCAGCATAGAGCAGTTCTGCTCTGTACTGATCTCTAATATATCAGTGATCTAGAGATCACTGATAGAAATCCCCTATCGGAAAAAGTGAAAAAAGGTGAAAAAGTAAAAAAAAAGTGAAAAAAAACAGTAAAACACAAACAAAAAATAAAATACACGTACACTGCCATTTTCTCTTTTACAAATGCCAAAAGTCCATAGATCAAAAATAAATAAAGCGATCATACATGGAATCGATGCGTGTGTAACAACCTACCCTAGAAATCTGTCATGTTAGTTAACCCGCATGGTGAACGCTGTAAGAAAAAAAAAAATCATAGAATTGGGGCTTTTTTATTCAGCCCGCAGCACATAACATGGAATAAAAAATGACCAAAAACTCATATAAATGTCAAAGTGGTGCCAATTAAATCATCAGTTCATCCTACAAAAAAATCCTTACACAGCTCCATGTACGTAAAAATAAAAAAGTTATGGCTATCAGAAGACAACAATGCATAAATATTGTTTTACACAATAAAAACACTTTTTTTTAAAGCGCTTCAACATAAAAAACTATATGAATTGAGTATCACCATAATCATCTCGACCCACAAATTAAAACAAATTTGTCAAGTATACTGTCTGTTGAGCCCTGTTAAAAATAAAAAAACACTACTATAAATGCAATATTTTCTTCACCCTGCTTTCCAAAAAATGGATTTAAATGCAATAAAAAAGCCTTGTCCCCAAAAATGATACCAATGAAAACATCAAATCATCCCACAAAAAACAAGCCCCTACACAGCTCTGCACAAAGAAAACAAAAAAAGTTACGTCTCTCAGACTACGGCGATGCAAAAATGTGTTTTCCACATTTTTATTGTGTAAAAGCATTAAAACATTAAAAAATGGGTATCGCCGTAATAGTATTGACCTGTTGAGTAAAACTAACATGTCTTTTATACGGCATGACTACTGTAAAAAATAAAAATAAAAAACAATACCAGGATTGCTGTATTTTGTTCAAAATGCCTCACAAAAACCTTAATTAAAAGTGATAGAAGCGTCATATGAACTCCATAAAGATACCAATAAAAACATTAACTCATCCTGCAAAACAAGCCCCTACACAGCTCCATACACAGTAAAATTAAAAAGTTATGGCTCTCAAACTACGACGTTATAAAAGCGCAGTTTTTTCTAAATATATTTCTATTGTGTAAAACGAATAGAACATAAAAAAGTATATAAAATTTATATAATTGTAATTGTACTGACTCACATAGTAAAGTTATCATGTAATTTATTATACCTCACGGCAAACACTATAAAAATGAAACCCAAAAAGCAATGATGGAAATGTGCTCCCTCCCATTTTCATGGCCCAATGCTAAAAAAAATTATGTAACACCTGTGCACCCAAAATGCACAATACACCCCTAGATGAGATCCATGAGGGGTGTTGAATCCAAAATGAGGTGACTTCTAGAAAAGGTTTCACATAGTTTCTGGTACTTTGGGGTCTTTGCAAATTCTACATGGCACCCATCAAAATCTGCGTTCCAAAACCCAAATAGCGCTCCCTCACTTGTATGCCCTTCCATGCGCCAAACAGATGTTTACACGAACAAAAAGGGTATTGCCGAACTTGAAAGAAATTGTGTAAAAAATTTTGTAGTGCTTTTTTTTACAGGATTCCTTGTAAAAATGTAACATTTTCAGCTAAAATTGCAGATTGTTGGAAAAAATATATATTTTTTCATTTTCACAGGCTAACTCTAACAAAATTTGTGAAACACCTGTGGATATATTCCTTAAGGGGTGTACTTTCCAGTAAGATGTCTTTTTAGGGGCGTTTATTAAGTTTTAGCACCTTAAGGTGTCCGCAAAGCTGGTGTGATGCCTTAAGAAAATCATAATGAAAATGAAACCCCAAAGTTCAGTAGCTGCTGCTACTATTTTGAGGCTTGTGGTGGAGTCACCAGGGGCACATATGGGATATCTCTAAAAACAGCAGAATCTGATGTTTAGTTTAATTTACCTGGTCACATTTACCATGTTCCAGTGAATAATGAATACAAATTGAAAATCTGTAAAAAAAAAAAGTGAAATATTGAAATGTCACCTCCATTCTGCTTTAATTTCTGCTAAATACCTAATTGGTTAAAAATCTTCCTAAACACTGTTTTAAATACTTTAAGGGGTGTAGCTTCTTAAATGGAGTAATTTATGGGAGTATCTAACATATAGGCCTCACAAAGCCACATCAGAACTGGACTGGTCCCCAAAAAAATCTATGTTACAAATTTTTGGGAAAATTTGAAAAATTAAACTAACATTTCAAGGCCCTAATGTCTAAAAAAGACTTTTAAAAAAATGATGCCAAACCCCCTACAGTAAATAGGTAGAGCAATTTCTAAAATTTTTTGAAGTTTGAAAAGGGAAATTTTTAAAATTTTCACAATATTTTTCACAAATAAACAAAGATTGTATGGACCAGAATTTCTTACTAATTTAAAGCACAATGAGCCATATGTATGAAAATGATCTAGGTCTAAAACTCACTTTGTTGCCCAGATCAACCAATCAGAGCTCCCCTTTCATTTCATATAGTACTCTGGAAAAATGAAAGCGACGCTCTGACTGGTTGGTATGGGCAACAAAGTGAGGTTTAGACCTAGACCGTTTCATACACGTGGCCCAATGTGTCACGAGAATGCAATCTCTGAATCACATGTATAGGTGAAAGTGTCAAAAAGTTATTCTCACATAAAGTGTCACATGTCAAAGTTTAAAAATGGGGTTCTGTCAGGAAGGTCAAAATTGGCTGCAGTGGTAAGGGATTAAATAACGAATCTTGTGTAACTTGCTCTATTGTACATATGCCCTTGCCATCCCCCGAATTCCAGAAGTCTACAAAGCCCAGCAAGGCTTGGACTTGACCAAAACAGAATATACATAGTGCACCCTGTGATATTCAGTAAACCCTTCCCATTATCCTACAACTAGTACATCATGGCCAAAAAGATTTCTTTTTATGGAACCCATCTCCAAAGCATGACACTGAAAAAGTGCTCCACACCATTGATTAAAATAGAGAACCCGCTGAACCTTCACCACCTAATTTGTTAAATCTGTGAAGCCATGAAATATAACCAAGCATTTGGCACTGATAGACAACCTGAATCCTTGCAAACACAATACAATATATGCACTAAAAAAGAGTCAAAGTAAATATAGAAATTTTTTCAAACAGTGTTTCTGTTACTTTACAATACATGAAAATTTGAGGCTCTTAGTGTACATTTTTTATGAAAACTGTAATTGGTCATCTACCGCGACAAGGTGACCTCAATATAAATGTTGACTACTCTAACATTTTACCTCTCTTGATGTCTGTTCATATTTTCAGGGAGAGAAGAGCCCAGCTACATTATGCTTTGAGTAAAAACAGTCTGTGTGTGGTTGGGCGGAGTGCCCCCCCCAAAAGGGGCCCTGCTGTACTATCCCCAAAATTTTAAATTCTTTTTTTTTTTTTTTGTTTGTTTTTTTTCGTTTAAAGATCAAAAGGGGGGGGGACCTGTTTTATTTTTTTTCCCCAGATAAATAAGCTGTAATACAAACCAGTGAATTTTTAGAGATCCCAGCGGTTGGGTTTAATGGCTACCTTTTTTAATTAGATTTATCCCTTATCCCGAAAAAAGGGAGTTTTACACCAATAAAATTTTTTAGAAAAAAATTTTTAAATGAGGAGCAGACTTTAAATTAAACAGCATTGCTTAATCGATCAAAATTCTGGTGGTTAAACACCCAAGAAGACTACATAGTATCCACAAGTAGCAAAACAGATTTATCCAAATTAATCAATTAATCCCGAACACCCACAAAATCCTAACTGGACATCACTGGAAGTACTGCAAACTCCATATCCTCCAAATACAGAGGCATGTTATCTGCATACAATGGAATCTGGTCATCTATAGGTCCATTCTTAAAACCAACTATTTCCCAAGATTGCCTTATCCTGCTGGCCAGAGGTTCTATTGCTAGTGCAATCAAAAGGGGGGACAGAGGATAACCCTGCCTGGCTCCACTTTCTAAAGCAAAAGAGGGCAATAGCAGTCCATTAGCCCAAATTTCCCTGATGAAGGGGTTTTTGAAAACCCCAAAACCAATTTAACATATGTTAAAAGCAAAATTCCCAATGTTTTTAAACCACCCCAAAAAACATTTTTTTTTTTTTTCTACCCATAGGGAAATATAGTCCCCAATCTAAAAATTGCAAGGACCCCCAAAAAAAAACAAGCCCCCATAAAGTTATCAGCAGAAAAAATAAAGTTATAGCTCTTGGAATATATATTTTTTGTTTTTTTTGGAATTCGGTACGAGGTTGTTATACATACTTTTACCCACATATAGGTAATATTTTACTGCCAAGAACATTTTTTTCATATTCAAATGTCAGTTTATTAAGTAAATGTAATTTTACAACAAAGTAAAATTCTATACTGTAGAAACAATCAGATAGCATAATAACACGAGTGAAAATTGAAAGAGCGAATTACATAGCAAACAGTATCCATCCAGGAAGATATGAGAAAAAGATTTAAAAAGTAATAAAGGTTTTTTAGTTTAAATGTGACCCCCCGTTTGCAAAAATTTTTTTGGGAAACCCCAAAAACTGATGCGCTAAAGGGGTAACACTATTGTGCTACCATTGTGTACCATTTGGATAACATTATTAATTAAAATTCCCGGGGTTTTTTCAGGAGGTGGGGAAAGCTTTTTTTAGCCAAAGGGTTAAAAACGCTTTGTGCCATTCCTCATTTGAGAAGGCGTGGCTCAATCCCCCACTCCCAGCAAAATTAAAAAATTTGGAAAAAGTGGAAGACACCTCCCCCCAAACAAAAGATTTTATATAGCGATATAGTAAATTTTCCCCCAAAAAAAAAACATGTTCTGTCGCAAAGTGATTTATAGGCAGTTAGTGATCTCATTAAGTTATTTTTGGTTTTGTTAGTTTAAAAAAAAATGCCTGCTCATATTTGTAGCCATGCTTCAGGAAACCCCGCCCGGGGCAGCCTTTCCCCCCCGTCTAAGCAACGACCTGCAGGGTTAAGTCTGGCCTCGCCCAAAACCCCCCGGGAGAAGTGCGGCTCCTGAGCCAAGGACAGTTTTCCAGCCCAAATCGGGGGGCCCGGGACTGCACCAATCTGCTGTGGGCTGTCCGGCAGACCTTTTTTAAGCCTCCGCATTCCTCCAGGCTTTGCCTGCAAAGGTTTCCTTTGCTTTTTCCCTGTTTTCTTTTTTTCGGTTGTCTTCCTGTGCTTCGACCCGGCCCTTTTTTTTCCTTTGTTGTTGCTTCTGTTTCTGTACTGCCTCCCACCGTGTTTGGACCCGGGCTGTTTCTGCCATTCTTTTGGGCCTAAAATTTTCTTGGCTAATCCATTACTTCCCCGTTGCCGACTGGGACTTTTTTGAACGGGTTTTTTTTCCCCTGACCCCCTGCACTTAGGGGGCGTGGGCTGTCGTCATTGGGGTCTTCATCGGGGCACAGCCAAGTAGGCAGGACGGGGGCGGGGTACTCAGGGCCCACGCCCTCCTCTACGTGACAGTTGACAGGCCAAAAAGTTACTCTCTCCCACATATAACTCCTGACGGTTTTTGGTAAGCAAACAGGGGCTCACCCATTGGTTCAGATCTCGCACTGAGAGTCCACAGCAGGAGCCCTTTCCCGGGTGCCCCCCGGGCCCCAGACCCTCTGGCATCCCTTTCCTCTTTTTGGGAACCCCCCCATCCAAACCCCAAAAAATTTCGGGGGACGGGAGACGTTCAAACGTTCCCAAGGAAGAGCCCTTTTTTTTCTCTCCAACCACGTACCTCGGGTAAGAACAAAAAGATGGAAATTATCATATCCCTTCTCCAAGGACCCCCCCAAAGGAGTGGGCATTCCCCTTTATCCCACTCTCCGAGTTGTCTTCTGTGGACCGTTCTTTGACTCCCTGGTTTTGCTTTTTGATGCCCCCCCGTGGGGAGGCCGTGGCCGGATAACCACCCGTTGAGACAGGGCAAAGGACATTAGAGGAGTACGTTCAGATTTCCGCGTTGGTGTGTTTTTTTATCAGGATGAAATGACCCACCCCCCTTTGGGGTCAGTTAGGTTGGGGGTTGGCCGACCATTAAAGGATTGTTGTAGCTTACCCAACCCCTGGCCCTGGATGAGGCTATGGGTTTTACGGTACGGCTGGACGACGGTTTTTTGGGGGGAAAGTCGGGAGAAGTTGCTTACCCCATTGCCCCGCTTTACCCCCGCGCCCGTTCCGCCACCGCACCCAAACCGGCCGAAGCAGAATCCCTTGGGGAGCCTATGCAGTAGGGGCCACTTTTGCTGGGAGCACCCGGATCCAGGACATCTCGCCGCATTCAGGGGGTCTGTTACCAAATGCTCAGTGAAGCCCCACCGTGAGGTCCAAGAGGAAGGCCCAGCCGGAAAACTCCAGCGCCTAGATACTCCGGGAAGGTCACCTAGGCAACAGGTATTTCTATTAAACAAAAAAATTGTTGCTTCCGTTAAGATTTTTATACTTTCCTGCGGTTCTGGGATGGCCTTTGGGGTTCGGGGGGCACCCTAATTTTTGGACACATCATTTTTAAGTAATTTTGGGCCTTCCCCGGAGGCTTTATCAATTCTGTGCAGGGAGTGGCGATCGTTTTATCCCGATGGGGCAAGGCAAATCCAATATTTTTCACTCCAGCTAGAGATCTGGTAGGGTCATGCAACTGAGAGGTTTTTCCCTGTTTTTTTCATGGAGGGGTTTTCCTGCTGATGTGGTGTTTTGGGGTGCACTGAATTTTAAAGCACAATCCAGTGATTACGAATTTTGGAGAAAAGTCGGTGGGGTAAGCAATTGGTTTAAAAATGTCTCCGGGCATTCTTGGGAATAGGAAAAAGCAGATTCCTGCCTTTATTCGAGACTTAGCTGTGGGGTTTTTTCAAGTCGCATCGAACATTAGCCCCGCATAGGGCCTTTGATTGTGCTATTGAACTATTTCCGGGGGGGGAGATTTCCAAAGGGAGGTATACAATCTCAGAGTACTAAATTAAGGTAGCCAGCACTCCAAGTAGAAAAAAATTTACAAAAAAAGCTTTATTGTCCCCAAAAAGGAAAAAAAAAAATCAAGTAGCAAACATATATAAAAACGAAGACTTTTCGGGGCTATTACATCTTAAAGACCCTTACTCATAACTAAAAAAACCCGTTTAAAAAAAGCACCTTCTTAAGAGTATCCAATTATACCTGAGTGTGTTAAATCCTTAATCACCTCACTAGATACTAATATAGGATTAACATGAAAAACCTATGCATATAAAGAGGGTATAAACTTGAATATAAACAAAAATCATAGCCATGATACTTTAATATACATATAATAAATCTGATTTAAGGTTTAATCCATATGGACAACAAGTTTTTAAAGAAAAAATCCAAAAAGCCTCTCTATCTAACAAACGTCTCCTCCAATCTCCACCTCTAGTGGGACGGTTAACCTTCTCCAAAGCCTTTACCCTTAAGGTAGCAACAGAACCTGAATGTTCATCATGAAAATGTTTTTAAGCTCCCGAGATGGATTTTAAGCCTACATGTTTAATGTCATATATATGTTCCCTGATTATGATAAATAAACTTCTTGTAGTGCATCCAATGAACTGCAAATTGCATTCTGTACAATAGACCATATATACGACATATGTAGTGCGACAATTTATATACGATTTAATAGCATATTGTCGTCCAGTAGCAGAGGAGGTAAAAGAAGTACTCCTTTCCAAAAAAGGACACAGCATACATCTATTGTTGCCACACTTGTAACATCCCTTATATCTGAGCCACATAGATGCATCATTATGAGATCTATACATGCTAGGTGATAAAGCATTACCCAGCGTATATCCTCGTTTTGAAATAAATTTGCACCCCTTACTGAGAATTCTTCTTAGAGTTGGATCTACATACCGTACTGGTCGATATCTTTTCATTAAATCAATGATTTGACCATATTGTTTACTGTATTGTGTACAAAAATAAACCGACATGTCTGCTTTATCTTGGATAAAGCAGACTAGCCCTAATAAACTCCCCCACCGGTAGATTTTTAATAACATGTCGGGGGTTGCAACTGGAAGCATGGAGAAGCACATTGCCTGTTACAGGTTTTCTATAAGTAGAAGTTTGTACACAATTAGTATCCAAATTAACCCTAAGCTGTAGGTCCAGAAAAGAAACACTTGCCAAATCACATTGTGAGGTGAAACGTAAATTATCCAAATTATCATTAAGGTAATCCACAAATGCCGGTACGGAAGATATATCTCCCGGTACCATAAAATAGAATCCATGAAAGGGTTAGAGAAAGAATATATATATATCTTTCCTCCCACCAAGAGACATATATATTAGCCAAAGAGGGAGAGAAAACCGTCCCCATTGGACAACCCTGAATTTGCAAAAAAAAAATTTCCATTAAAGAGAAAATAATTGTGATGTAGAAGAAAAGTGGTAACATTTATCAAAAATTCCTTCAATTCTGAGGTATAGTCTGTATACTTGTTAAGTTGTTCTGCAACTGCTGTTACTACTCTATCATGTGGAATTGATGTATATAATGCAATGATGTCACATGTAACCCACGGAAAACTGGGGTCCCACTGTATATTATCCATAATTTTTAAAACATCCTGTGAATCTTTAATGTATCCTGGACATCTACCAACCAAAGGTTGGAGATGTTCGTCTAACCATGTACCTACCCTTTCAAATAAGGAAGCTCTACCCGAAATTATAGTTCTCAAAGGTGGTGGAAAACATTGTTTATGTACCTTCGGAAGTGCATGAAATATTGGTAGTACTGGAAACTTATCCTTTAAATTCTCTACCATTTTCTGATCTAATACTCCATAAGCACAACCTTCCTCCAAAAGTTTGTCTAATTGTTGGGAAAATAATTTAGTAGGATCTGTTTCTAAGATGCGATAAACCTTATTATCCTCCAACATGTTAGTGATTTCTTTAACATATAAATCGCTGTCCAAAACTACAATTGACCCACCCTTATCCGAATCTCTAATGGTTATATAGGGATTATTTTTAATTTACCTGATAGCATTTTTTTCAGACTGAGAAATATTAGAATCCTCATTAGTGGTGCTGTAATACAAATTTCGTAATTCCTGTTCCATAATATTCTGGAATTGCTCCATGACCGGTGCACGAGACTGCACCGGATAAAATTCCGGATTTTTAATACGTTTAGAAACAATATCCTTTTGCAGTATTGACGGAGTTCCTACAGCTTCCATTTCCAGGTTTTGTAGAGAGATAATGGATAGTTGTTTCTTAAAGGATAAGTTGGAATATTCATTGTCCATCTGTATACTAGACAAGCTGTTGGAATTCAACTTAGAATCTTCTAATTGTGAGTCCTGATCAAAAAAATGATTTTTCACCGTTAAAAGTCTAACAAATCTATTAACGTCTTTGATGTTTGCATAAAGATCAAAATTACATGTGGGAACAAAATTGAGTCCTCTGCTTAAAACCCTGACCTGTGCTTCTGTCAGGACACAAGCAGATAAATTAATGATAGCAATATCAGATTGTGTATTCCTAGATAACATAGATATAGACGCACCGAGAGCCACGAGATATGGGCCCAAACAGGGCAATCAGCCACAGATATAAGTAATATACAATCTGATATTGCTATCATTAATTTATCTGCTTGCGTCCTGACAGAAGCACAGGTCAGGGTTTTAAGCAGAGGACTTAATTTTGTTCCCACATGTAATTTTGATCTTTATGCAACCATCAAAGACGTTAATAGATTTGTTAGACTTTTAACGGTGAAAAAGCATTTTTTTGATCAGGACTCACAATTAGAAGATTCTAAGTTGAATTCCAACAGCTTGTCTAGTATACAGATGGACAATGAATATTCCAACTTATCCTTTAAGGAACAACTATCCATTATCTCGCTACAAAACCTGGAAATGGAAGCTGTAGGAACTCCGTCAATACTGCAAAAAGATATTGTTTCTAAACGTATTAAAAATCCTGAATTTTATCCGGTGCAGTCTCGTGCACCGGTCATGGAGCAATTCCAGAATATTTTGGAACAGGAACTACGAAATTTGTATTATAGCACCACTAATGAGGATTCTAATATTTCTCAGTCTGAAAAAAATGCTATCAGGGAAATTAAAAATAATCCCTATATAACCATTAGAGATTCGGATAAGGGTGGGTCAATTGTAGTTTTGGACAGCGATTTATATGTTAAAGAAATCACTAACATGTTGGAGGATAAAAAGGTTTATCGTATCTTAGCAACAGATCCTACTAAATTATTTTCCCAACAATTAGACAAACTTTTGAAGGAAGGTTGTGATTATGGAGTATTAGATCAGAAAATTGTAGAGAATTTAAAGGTTAAGTTTCCGATTCTACCAATATTTCATGCACTTCCGAAGGTACTTAAACAATGTTTTCCACCACCTTTGAGACCGATAATTTCGGGTATAGGTTCCTTATTTGAAAGGGTAGGTACATGGTTAGACGAACATCTCCAACCTTTGGTTGGTAGATGTCCAGGATACATTAAAGATTCACGGGATGTTCTAAAAATTATGGATAATATACAGTGGGACCGCAGTTTTTCGTGGGTTACATGTGACATCATTGCATTATATACATCAATTCCACATGATAGAGTAGTAATAGCAGTTGCAGAACAACTTAACAAGTATACAGACTATACCTCAGAACTGAAGGAATTTTTGATAAATGTTACTACTTTTCTTCTACATCACAACTATTTTTTCTTTCATGGAAATTTTTTTTTTGCAAATTCAGGGTTGTCCAATGGGGGCGGTTTTCTCTCCCACTTTGGCTAATATATATGTCTCTTGGTGGGAGGAACGATATATATATTCTTTCTCTAACCCTTTCGTGGATTCTATTTTATGGTACGGAAGATATTTTGATGACACGCTTATCATTTGGCGGGGAGATATATCTTCCGTATCGGCATTTGTAGATTACCTTAATGATAATTTGGATAATTTACGTTTCACCTCACAATGTGATTTGGCAAGTGTTTCTTTCCTGGACCTACAGCTTAGGGTTAATTTGGATACTAATTGTGTACAAACTTCTACTTATAGAAAACCTGTTACAGGTAATGCGCTTCTCCATGCTTCTAGTTGCCACCCCCGACATGTTATTAAAAATCTACCGGTGGGGGAGTTTATTAGGGCTAGACGCACTTGCAATAACGAGATAGCTTATGAAAAAGAAAAAAATGTCATCACGGAGAGATTGAGATGTAGGGGATATTCAACACGTGATTTAAATAGATCAAAAAATATTGCGGGTAAAAAAGAACGTAACACTTTACTATATAATACTAAAAATAGAATCCAAGATAAAGCAGACATGTCGGTTTAGTTTTGTACACAATACAGTAAACAATATGGTCAAATCATTGATTTAATGAAAAGATATCTACCAGTACTGTATGTAGATCCAACTCTAAGAAGAATTCTCAGTAAGGGGTGCAAATTTATTTCAAAATGAGGATATACACTGGGTAATGCTTTATCACCTAGCATGTATAGATCTCATAATGATGCATCTATGTGGCTCAGATATAAGGGATGTTACAAGTGTGGCAACAATAGATGTATGCTGTGTCCTTTTTTGGAAAGGAGTACTTCTTTTACCTCCTCTGCTACTGGACGACAATATGCTATTAAATCGTATATAAATTGTCGCACTACATATGATCTTGTTGTGTAGCGTAGAAAACACGCAATTGTAACACGCTACAAAGCTAGTAGTTTGTGGCTGCTCAATTCTTTTGCGCAATTTACATCCAGGGGTTAATTAAGCGTTGTTTTTCTGCTGTGGTGACTCCAAGAAACCGTCTTTTTCACCGCCAAAAAATACAATTTTCCTGTAGCCTAATTCACAAGTGAAGGTTAATTACAATTTTTTCTCTTGTTGTGTAGCGTAGAAAACACGCAATTGTAACACGCTACAAAGCTAGTAGTTTGTGGCTGCTCAATTCTTTTGTGCAATTTACATCCAGGGGTTAATTAAGCGTTGTTCTGCTGCTGTGGTGACTCCAAGAAACCGTCTTTTTCACCGCCAAAAATTACAATTTTCCTGTAGCATAATTCACAAGCGAAGGTTAATTACAATTTTTTCTCTTGTTGTGTAGCGTAGAAAACACGCAATTGTAACACGCTACAAAGCTAGTAGTTTGTGGCTGCTCAATTCTTTTGTGCAATTTACATCCAGGGGTTAATTAAGCGTTGTTCTGCTGCTGTGGTGACTCCAAGAAACCGTCTTTTTCACCGCCAAAAATTAAAATTTTCCTGTACCATAATTCACAAGCGAAGGTTAATTACAATTTTTTCTCTTGTTGTGTAGCGTAGAAAACATGCAATTGTAACACGCTACAAAGCTAGTAGTTTGTGGCTGCTCAATTCTTTTGCGCAATTTACATCCAGGGGTTAATTAAGCATTGTTTTTCTGCTGTGGTGACAAAAATAAACCGTCTTTTTCACCGCCAAAAATTAAAATTTTCCTGTACCATAATTCACAAGCAAAGGTTAATTACAATTTTTTCTCTTGTTGTGTAGCGTAGAAAACACGCAATTGTAACACGCTACAAAGCTAGTAGTTTGTTGCTGCTCAATTCTTTTGCGCAATTTACATCCAGGGGTTAATTAAGCGTTGTTTTTCTGCTGTGGTGACAAAAATAAAGGGTCTTTTTTCACCGCCAAAAATTACAATTTTCCTGTAGCATAATTCACAAGCAAAGGTTAATTACAATTTTTTCTCTTGTTGTGTAGCGTAGAAAACACGCAATTGTAACACGCTACAAAGCTAGTAGTTTGTGGCTGCTCAATTATTTTGCGCAATTTACATCCAGGGGTTAATTAAGCATTGTTTTTCTGCTTGGTGACTCCAAGAAACAAGTCTTTTTCACCGCCAAAAAATAAAATTTTCCTGTAGCCTAATTCACAAGCGAAGGTTAATTACAATTTTTTCTCTTGTTGTGTAGCGTAGAAAACACGCAATTGTAACACGCTACAAAGCTAGTAGTTTGTGGCTGCTCAATTCTTTTGCGCAATTTACATCCAGGGGTTAATTAAGCGTTGTTTTTCTGCTGTGGTGACAAAAATAAACCGTCTTTTTCACCGCCAAAAATTACAATTTTCCTGCAGCATAATTCACAAGCGAAGGTTAATTACAATTTTTTCTCTTGTTGTGTAGCGTAGAAAACACGCAATTGTAACACGCTTCAAAGCTAGTAGTTTGTGGCTGCTCAATTCTTTTGCGCAATTTACATCCAGGGGTTAATTAAGCATTGTTTTTCTGCTGTGGTGACAAAAATAAAGGGTCTTTTTCACCGCCAAAAATTACAATTTTCCTGTAGCATAATTCACAAGCAAAGGTTAATTACAATTTTTTCTCTTGTTGTGTAGCGTAGAAAACACGCAATTGTAACACGCTACAAAGCTAGTAGTTTGTGGCTGCTCAATTATTTTGCGCAATTTACATCCAGGGGTTAATTAAGCGTTGTTTTTCTGCTGTGGTGACTCCAAGAAACCGTCTTTTTCACCGCCAAAAAATACAATTTTCCTGTAGCCTAATTCACAAGCGAAGGTTAATTACAATTTTTTCTCTTGTTGTGTAGTGTAGAAAACACGCAATTGTAACACGCTACAAAGCTAGCAGTTTGTGGCTGCTCAATTCTTTTGTGCAATTTACATCCAGGGCTTAATTAAGCATTGTTCTGCTGCTGTGGTGACTCCAAGAAACCGTGTTTTTCACCGCCAAAAATTACAATTTTCCTGTACCATAATTCACAAGCGAAGGTTAATTACAATTTTTTCTCTTGTTGTGTAGCGTAGAAAACACGAAATTGTAACACGCTACAAAGCTAGTAGTTTGTGGCTGCTCAATTCTTTTGCGCAATTTACATCCAGGGGTTAATTAAGCGTTGTTTTTCTGCTGTGGTGACAAAAATAAACCGTCATTTTCTCCGCCAAAAATTACAATTTTCCTGTAGCATAATTCACAAGCGAAGGTTAATTACAATTTTTTCTCTTGTTGTGTAGCGTAGAAAACACGCAATTGTAACACGCTTCAAAGCTAGTAGTTTGTGGTTGCTCAATTCTTTTGCGCAATTTACATCCAGGGGTTAATTAAGCGTTGTTTTTCTGCTGTGGTGACAAAAATAAACCGTCTTGACTTCCGGATCCGGCGCGTGCATGACTGCCGGCAGAGGCTGAGAGCTCCGCTCTTGCACCGTCTCTCACCGGGCAGCCCTGCTCCTTATCGGCAGCAGTAGTGGCACGAGTACGTGCCACAGCTCACGGCCACACTCCAGAGCACGGAGTGACCGGCGGCAATCAAGCGGGGAGCCCCCGAGACCGCAGTAAATCCCCTGGGAGGCAACCTGGCCGGAGGCAAGATGGCGCCCGCACCCCCGCGCTCCACGAGGAGCGGACGCGCGCTCCCACGACAACATTCACTGATGCAGGCACGGACCCATAGGACACAGTGGAGCAATACCATACAGCAGAATCACAGGTACCAGCTGCTAAATTAACTCATGAGCTGCCAGGCACAGAACAGTCGCTAGCCTCAAAAGCAGCACACACTACCAGCCCAGCTTCACAGGGGTTACAAGAAGAGGGGGGAGAGCTGGAGGAAACTATACCAGGACTGAATGTGACCTGCAAGACAATGGCTATAACGGTAGCTAAATTGCTGGCTCCTGATATCCTGGCATCATTTGAAGCCACCATTTCTTCTTCAGTCAGAGCAGCTGTTACCGCCGCAGTCTCAGCCATACACTCTGAGGTGACCAAACACACCAGTCAAATCAATGAGCTAGAGGAGCGTGTGAGTGCAACGGAAGATGATCTTCTGGGGGTGCAAAGTACAATAGAGAGATTAATCAAAAGAACTGACTACCTCCAAGATAAAGTAGAGGACTTAGAAAACCGCTCTCGCAGGAATAATCTTAGAATAATTGGTTTAAGCGAAACAATTCCGTTAAAGAACCTCCACGACAAATGCACTAAAGACAAACCGCAGTTGCTGGGAATTGGGCACCCTTTAAAAGTGGAACGGGCGCACAGAATTGGCCCACCAAGACCGCCAAACAAAGATGGATCAGTGGTCAGACCTAGACCGGTAATAGTTAAGTACCTGGACTACTCAGAAAAAACCCAGCTGATGCAAGCTTACAGATCATCTAAATCAGGCTTAATCTATAAAAATAACAAACTCCTTATGTTTGCGGACTACTCTCTGGAAGTCTCAAGAAAGAGAAAACAGTTCTCCAATGTTTGTACCGCTCTCATTAAGAGACAGATCCGATTCAATTTACAATTCCGTGCGGTCCTTAAGATCTTTCAAGAACAGGGCCCACCGGTGCTATGTTACACAGTAGATGAAGCAGAAGCCTACATGGATGGTCTTTCATTTCAGAGTGGGTTCATCGCACAACTGGAAGATAAAATTGCTGAACAAGAAAGAAAAAATCTACGTCGGGCGAACAGAGCTAGAGCAAACAGAGGTGCAGAGGAAACCCTTCAATATGATGGACGACTCCGGACTTCAAGAAAGCGATAAATATATTACAGGTTCTCAGACCATTGAATTTGTCGCTGTGCTCTAAAGTCGGGAGGGATGTCATTCGGACAGATTGATAGTTAAGAGGGTAGTTGAGTTAATTTAATCAAGTACCATCGAGGGAGAGAAAAAGTTATTTTGGTTTTGCTTTAATGAAATGTTCCTGATTATCCGGCAAAAGGCTAGTAGGGGGTCAGGGATGAAAATGTGTTTTCTTAAGCACTCTAATCAATAGAGACGAGGGAGATGGAATATTTCTGGTAGGTTAAATTGTTGTTCTTTCATAGTTCTAGAAGAGGAAGTAATTTTCACCTCAAAATAAAATGCATGAAAAAAGAGAAGTCCACAGTGGAAAGAAAGGAAAATGTCGGTGTAGTAAGGAGGTGAATGGTTCTAGTTCAAGTTGTTGCTGGGGTGGTTTAAGGGGAAGGGACGTGCACTGCAACTATGAGACCCTATTTGACATTGTAAATCAGCTGAAAAGTTTGAAAATATGCGGATAGTAACCTGGAACATCAAGGGGTTGCGTTCCCCCCACAAGTGAACGATGGTTCTAAGGCATCTTAAGAAACTAAGGCCAGATATAGCTTTGTTACAAGAGACACACCTAGAGTAGGACTTTTGAAGACACAAAAATATGTGGGTTGGTGAGGTGAGAGGATCAGCGTCAGTTCATGGGAAGGCGGGAGTGATAATCCTGTTCCACAAAAATATACCCTACGATGTAATTGCGCAAGAAACAGATAGTGAAGGTCGCCTCATAAAAGTGACATTAAATACCTCCGTAGGCAACATTACTCTCTTTAATATATATGCGCCGAATACACCTGATAAAACTATTTTCACTCAACTAGGGAATGTAGTACTCAGGGAGGAGGAGAGCGCTGTCCTGGTTGGGGGAGACTTTAATTGTGTGATGAACGAGCAAGAGGATAGAAGTCGTACTGGAGGGACGAGGGGGGCTGGGTCCAGTGGGAGGAGTCTCCTCAGCGATCTAGCAGAAGCATTGGGACTAAAGGATATTTGGAGACAGCTCAACCCAGAGGAAAGGCAGTACTCCTTCTTCTCACATACCCACCTATCATGGTCGCGGTTAGACTACTTTCTGGCCAATGATTACATCATGGGAAAGGTAGAGTCAGCTGAAATTGGGGACTTAGTAATATCAGATCATTCTCCGGTAGTGGTCACCCTGTGGGACCTCCACCCCAAGGGAACCGATATACTATGGTGGTTCCCTGAAGTGCTTATGGGGGATGAGCATTTTAGGGAATTATTGGGGAGATGGTGGGAGGAGTATGCCCTAGAGAATGAACCTCACAAGTCAACCCCTGGACTATTTTGGGATGCTGGGAAAGCAGTCTTGAGAGGCAGAATAATCACTTATGTAACAGCTAAGAAGAAATCAATTAAGGCAAAATTCGAAAAGGCCACTGACTTATTAAGACAATCTTATACCGCCTTCCAGTCTCATCCATCAGAGAAGAATAAAGCAAAGTGGACCTCAGCAAAGGAAGCTTTTGAATTCCAGCAAAAGAGACTAGAGGCCCTATACAGCGATCATTTGAAAGCTTCTTTATTTAAATTTGGGAATAAGCCAGGGAAACTGATGGCGAATCTGGTGAGGGTTAGCAGAGGAAATAGGGGAATACTCAGTCTGAAAGATAGCAGTGGTAATTTGAAGAAAGACCCTAAAATCATCAATAACTTATTGGCGCAGTACTACAGTAAACTGTATGAGCAATCTCCCAGTGATATGTCAAAGGGGGTGGAATTTCTAAGTCCCATTCAACTTAAAAGTTTGTCAACGGATGACATGGAGATGTTGAATGCTAATATTAGAGAGGAGGAGATAGAGGAAGTCATAAAATCCATACCGCCAGCCAAAGCCCCCGGTCCGATGGACTATCAGGGGTCTTATATAAGACCTTGGCAAAGCAAGTCACTCCAATGTTGGTTAAAGTCTTTGACAAGATCATCCAGGAGGGCACTATGTTACCGTCCGGAGATACGGCTTATATAAAAGTTATATACAAGAAAGGTAAAGACCCCCTAAAACCAGAGTCATATCGCCCTATTTCACTAATCAATCAAGACATCAAAATATTATCTAAAGTAGTGGCAAATAGACTATCATCCATTATGCCCAAAATAATAGGAGATCACCAGATGGGATTCGTGAAAGGCAGATCAGGAGTCAAAAACATTAGGACAGTATTAGCGGTTCAAGATGCGGTAGAAAGGAACTTTCAGAAGGGATGGACGCCAGCTTTGTTGGGAATTGACGCGGAGAAAGCCTTCGACAATGTTAATTGGAGTTGGCTCAACCTAGTGCTAGATAAGATGGGATTTTCTGGCAGATTTAGGAACTATCTTAATGCGATGTATAGAATGCCACAGGCACGAGTCCATACCCCGGGATTTATATCTACGCCCATTAGACTCCAAAAAGGGACGAGACAGGGATGCCCTCTTTCGCCTATGCTGTTTAATATCGCTTTAGAACCGCTGGCGATACACCTCTTAAGATCCAACACCTTTAAAGGAATCAATATAGGTTCCAAGGAAATTAAACTTATCTGCTTTGCTGACGATATGCTTTTATTCCTAGACAATCCTCTACAGCAGTTGGAGGGGATAATGGAAGAGTTAGCTAAATTCGGGAAGTTTTCTGGATTCAAGATTAACAAGGAAAAATGTCAACTGCTACCACTGGGGACACACAACCCCACATTTCGACCATCACTAGGAGTGGAAGTGGTCCACACTCATATAACTTATTTAGGTATCAAGATCGGACCAATAGGCACTCTCACATATCGTTTGAATTACCCACCCTTGATAAAGAGAATACTAAGTGAGCTAGAAAAATGGAAAGACCTTCCTTTATCCATAATGGGCAGAATACACTTAATAAAAATGGTGTTTTGCTAGGTTACTATACCCCTTGCAAAACATTCCACTGCTACTCAAACACACAGATGTAAAGACCCTACATAAAGCGTTTTCCAATTTTATATGGAAAGGCAAGCGTTCACGCATCAGTTATGGGAAACTGACGTTGGGGAGACTGCAGGGTGGAGCACAACTACCAAATGTCAGATTGTACAACTTGGCATCTATGTGGAGATATGTCAAGGACTGGCTGATGGATTCCACCTGGTTTTCGAACACAGACCTGGAAGCACAATTGGCTCTCCCCTGCAGTCTGGTGGCAATACTACACTCGCCACTAAAGTATTATGGATTAGACATTAAACAGAGCATTGTCCTAAGAGATACACTGGCCACTTGGAGGCACTTAAGGAAGTTGTTCAAGAGACCTATGTATATTTCCAAATTTCTACCCCTATGGGATTCACCATCATTTCAGCCGGGAAGGGAAAACAAACTTTTTCATAGTTTCATAGTTTCATAGTTTGTAAGGCTAAAAAAAAACAAGTCGTCCATCTAGTTCAGCCTGTTGTGCTAAGGTGTTGATCCAGAGGAAGGCAAAAACCCCCAATGAGGTAGAAGCCAATTGTCCTCATTTTGGGGAAAAAATTTCCCTTTCCCGACTCCAATCGGGGCAATCAGAAAAATCCCTGGATCAATGACCCCTCCCCTGAAATCCTAGTCCTGTAACTTGTTTATTTTTACGCTCCAGAAATGCATCCAAACCCTTTTTAAAACTCGTTATTGAATTCACCATGACAAGTCCCTCTGGCAGAGAATTCCATAGTCCACTCTCTTACAGTAAAGAAACCCTTTCTATGTTTATGTAAAACTTTCGTTCCTCAAGACGTAAAGGATGCCCCCTTGTTCTAGATACAGCCCGTGAAATAAATAAATCTTGGAGAGATCTCAAATATTGACCTTTTGTGATTATTTAAACATATTTATTATGTCCCCTCGAAGCCTTCTTTTCTCTAAACTAAGTAACCCTAATCGTGCCAATCTTTCTGTTTACTGTAGTCCACCCAGTCCTTTTTTTAAATTTTGTTGACCGCCTTTGTACCTTTTTCAAGCTCTACAATGTCTTTCCTGTGCATTGGTGCCCAAAACGTACACAATATCCATGTGGGTCTAACCAGTGACTTTATAATGGGAGAATAATGTTCTCATCATGTGCATCTATGCCCCTTTTAAGCACCCCATGAATCCTATTTGCTTTTTTTTTTTTTTTCTGCGCCCTACACTGGCTGCTACAAAATTTTTACTGTCCACCAGGATTCCCAAGTCTTCTCCATGTCACTTTTACCCAGTTTTTTCCATTTAACATGTAATCATGTAAGGATTTCTTTTCCCCCCATGTGCATAACCTTGCATTTATCAGTGTTAAACCTCATCTGCCATTTCCCTGCCCAGGCCTCCAACTTATCCAGATCCCTTTGTAATAACATATTATCCTCTATTGTGTTGATTACTTTAACAGACTTAGTATCGTCTGCAAAGATCGATATTCTATTGTTATTCCCTGTGTAAGATCATAATTGAAAATGTTAAAGAGGATAGGGCCCAATACGACCCTTGTGGACCCCACTAGTAACACGATCCAGTCTGAGTATGTACCGTTAATTACTACCCTTTGTTTTCTATCATGACCAGTTACTTACCCACTTGCACACATTTTCCCCCATCCAACATCTCAATTTTATTTACCAACCTTTTATGTGGCACCGATCAAATGCTTTAGAAAAATCTAGATATATGACATCCAGTGCCTCACCCCGATCCATTCTAGCACTGACTTCCTCATAGAAGCTGATGAATTTAGTCTACAGGGCCGATCCTTCATGAACCCCCTCTGGAACGGCGTTATACATTTATTTTTACTGAGATACTCCAGGATATCAACTCTTAGAAAATCTTCAAACATTTTACCTACAACAACGTTAAGCTTACTTTCCTAAAGTTTCCTGGGTCACTTTTTGACCCCTTTTGAATATTGGCACCACATTTTCTAAAGTGCCAATCCTTTGGACATACCCCCCTTATTAGACAGTCCATGAATATTAAGAATAGGGCCTATCTATGACATCACTTAACTCTCTTAGACACGGTGTATCCATCTGGACCTGGGGAATTGTCCCATTTTAATCTTCCTAAGACGGGGGCTGCCTTCTTCCTGGGTTAACAAAGAAACTTTTAAGTTGGATTTTACCACATCTCTCTGTTCAACAGGGAAAGGGCATCCTCCTCTTTAAAAACAGGAGAAAAAAGTTGTTTAATACGTTTGCTTTTTCTCATCGCCCTCTACTGTCTCCCCTCAGTAAAAGTTTTCATAGATGGAACAACGGGGATTTAAAGGTATGGGGGTATTCTGTCAGACTCCGATGGATCACTGTTGAAATGGGAGGGGATCGATGCAAAATTTATGTTGGGACCAAAGCATATCTTCCAATTTAAACAAATTGAGAGCTACTGCAGGGCCAATATCACTAATCTTCAAATGCTGGGAGAGACCACTGAATTCCTAGAATTATGTAAAATGGGGGACCAAAAGGGTATGCTATCTAGAATTTACTCCATACTGAGGAACAAGGATACGGAAGCACTGGAAACTAAGCTTTTTGCTAGATGGGAAGTTCAATTACGAGATATGGACATTTCACACAAAATTCTCAAAGGCTTAGTCTGGGTACGACAAGCTATCCTGAGTGAGCAGTGGAGGGAGATTCTCTTTAGATTAGTGCATAGGTCTATCTACGCATTCAATATCCCTAATGGTGTAGGCGGCCTGGATCGTCTGCAGGCGTGTCCTAAATGTGGAATGGAGAGAGTAGATCTGTATCACTGTTTTTGGACATGTCCAGGAATAGTACGGTTCTGGCGGCAAGTCAAACTATTTATTACCGATACTTGGGATCAGGCCCGCCATACAGGGGGTACAGCCAGTACTCCCGTATGGGGCCCGGTGAAATAAGGGGGCCCGCTGCAAGCAGGCCCCCTTATTTCATAACAGGGACTGCGCACCGCGGCGCAGCCGCCGAGCGCTACATTTAATAAGGGGCCCGGCCGGCGCTGCAGAGAGGGGGCCCGCGCGCCGGTCACAGCTGCAGTCCCCATTCACAGACTCTTTTTAAATTACTTCCCCTGCGCTGTGATTGGAGCCGGGGCCCTCCTCCTCTCCTGACTGAGCCGTGATGTAATTCAATTATCACCTCACGCCCCGCCCCCTGTCCCCCGCTGACCAGTAAAACAGCAAGGTGTGGACAGAGAGAGCAGGAGGGCTCCGGCTCCAGTCACAGCGCAGGGGAAGTAAGTGAGAAGAGTCTGTGACTGCAGCTGTGACCGGGGGCGCGGGCCCCCTCTCTGCAGCATCCTCATCCTCTCCCCAGCCCTGCAGCCCTTCTCCCCACAGCCCTGTGTGTGGGGGCCCCCATGGTCCTTCCAGCCCTGTGTGTGGGGGCCCCCAAATTTCCCCTCCACCCTGTGTGTGGGGGCCCCCATGGTCTCTCCAGCCCTGTGTGTGGGGGCCCCCATGGTCCCTCCAGCCCTGTGTGTGGGGGCCCCCATGGTCCCTCCAGCCCTCTGTGTGGGGGCCCCCATGGTCCCTCTATGTGGTGGCCCCCTCATTTCCCCAACCTTCTGTGTGGGGGCCCCCTCGACCCCCCAGCCTTCTGTGTGGGGGCTTCATCCTCTCCCCACATAAACACACACATTTAAGGCTGGAGGGACGAGGGGGCCCCCACACGAGTTTGGGGGGACGAGGGGGCCACACCTACCTCCCTGCACAGCTACCTAACTCCCTAGCTACCACCTACCTGGCTACCCGGCTACCTACTACCCACCTGGCTACCTGGCTACATACCCACTTACCTGTCTGCCCACAAATCGCTTACCTACCTATGGGGGGCCCACTACCTACGTATTGGGGGACTATATACCTAATTATCAGGGCACAAAGGGGGTCATTATTACCATTTGGGGCACTATGGATGTGGAGTTTGTACACAGGAGGTGGACACAGGTAGGAAGATGATAAAAAAAAAAGTGAGGAGTCTCAGGTGTTTGTGTTGTGAATTTGCAGGGGCGAGTTGTGGCGAGAAGTCATCATGGAGGTCTGGACCGAATAGAGAAGAAAAGAGAACGTGAATGACTCATCAGCCAAGACATCAACTGTAAGTCACTAAATGTATGCATTGTATCTACCACTATATGGTCACTGTATGGCAGTAATATTGGTCTTACAGTAATGAATTATATTCAGTGACCGTTTGATGGTATTATTCAGCAATTGAGCATTCAGCTTTTTTTACTGGGGGCGGGGCAATGGGATGCTGGGGACGGGACTTGTAGGGGGGCCCACACGCTTAAGCTGTATGGGGCCCAGAAATTTTTGTTGGCGGCCCTGCTTGGGATAGTAATATCTCCTTCACTCCACAGGGCCTACTATTCCATTATGTAACTGAAGAAGCAGTTGGTGACAAAATGATGGGACCCCTGGTCACCAAGAAAGGAATTCATGTCGCTTTATTCGCAGCAAAAAAATGTATCCTGAGGCATTGGCTAGAGAAGACTGTCCCGGAGATCTCCGAGCTTAGGGAATGCCTGAAACAGGTGCTGTATTTAGAGAAACTAGATACAGAAAGAAATAAGGATAAGCAGTCGAAAGGCTTTTGAAAAAGTGGCGGAACTTTATCTCCAAACACTACGATCCAAATCTCAGCTATAATAGAACCCTTCCAATACACGGATTACTATCTTATAGAGAAACTAAAGGGTACGTTAGGAAATTTGGAGTTAGTGAATTGACGTAGCGGCAGGTTAGTGCACACAGGGAGGGTTTATTAAGTTACAAGTTAGGGTAGGGAACTGTTGATATTTCAAAGTGGGGAGAAAAGCATAAAAAATGTGGGTTCAGGGGAAGGAATTTAACAGGTAAAAGCCAATCCCAATGTTTATTATCCTTGTTCACTATACTTTTTAACATTAAAATGGGGGTTTGTATCTTTGATTGATATGTAACACTTTGCATGCTCTTTTATGTGTACACTGACTTCATAAATAAAATATGTTATAAAAAAAAATAAACTAAAAAAAAAAAAAAAAAAAAAAAAAAGGGTCTTTTTAAACCCCCAAAAAATTAAAAATTTTTTCCTGTAGCAATTTCAAAAGGCAAATTTTTAAATTTAAAAATTTTACCTTTTTTGTGTAGAATAAAAACACGCAATTGTAACACGCTACAAAGCAAGTTTTTTGGACTTGCTAAATTCTTTTTGGGGAAAATTTACATCCAGGGTTAAAAAGGGCGTTTTTTTTTCTGCTGTGGGGGGACAAAAATAAACCGCTTTTTCACCCCCAAAAAATTTAAAAAATTTTCCTTTAGCATAAATTCACAAGCAAATTTTTAAATTTTAAAATTTTTTTTCTCTTTTTGTTTGGGCATAAAAAAACAGGGCAATTGTAACACGCTACAAAGCTATAGTTTGTGGGCTCAATTCTTTTGCGCAATTTTTACACCCGGGGGTTAATTAAGCTTTGGGGTTTTTCTGCTGTGGTGACAAAAATAAACCGTCTTTTTACCGCCAAAAATTAAAATTTTTTCCTGTAGCTAATTCAAAAGAAAAGGGTTTTAATTACAATTCTTTCTTTTGTTGTGAGCGTAGAAAACACGAAATTTGTAACACGCAAACAAACAGTAGTTTTGGTGGCCCCTAAATTTTTTTTTTGCCAATTTACACCCAAAGTTTTTAAAATTAACTTTTTTTTTCTGCTGGGGTGACTCCATAAAAACCATTTTTTTCACCGCCAAAAATTTTAAAATTTTCCTGTACCAAAAATTCACAAGCAAAGGTTAATTACAATTTTTTTTCTTAAGTTAGCTTAGAAAACAGGGCAAATTTAACACGCTACAAAACTAGAAGTTTGTGGTTTGCTCAATTTTTTTATAAAATTTACATCCGGGGTTTTAAATTTAACGTTTTTTCTGCGTTGAACTCGAAAAAGAAAATTTTTTTAAACCGCCCCCGAAAAAAACCCTGTAACAAAATTTCAAAACCAAGGGTTTAAATTTAAAGCCTTTTTTGTGCTTTTTTTATTCAGTAAAATACCCCAGATTTTTTAAAAAAGGGCCCACATACAATAGATTTTTCCGCCCTTTTGGGGGCCCGAAATTTTAAAACCAAGGGTTACCAATTTGGGTTACGGGGTTTCCCTTTTGGGGAGTCAAATACAGGGTGTTATTTATCATATACAGATATTTTTCACCAAATTTTTCCCTGTACATTTTAGAACAAACAGTATTTCAGCCCAAAAGGGGTGGCGGGGCTCTTTACCTGCGAGTGGCAGAGGCCCAAAAAACCCTTCCAGGGGCCCCGGTCGCAGCACCGCAAGAGGAAGGGGCAGCAGGGGGCCTCATTTAAAGGCCCCCCAACTGCCGCGTCATCTAGCAGCCTTGTTTTACCGCAACCCAAGGGGGTTTTTTTTGGTTTACCCAGGTCATCCACTTCCCCCAGATGACATCTGAAAAACCCCATTCCCAAAAGTTTTGGGGGGAACGTCAAAAACAACCCTTAGTTGGGATGGCCCGGACGGGTCCCGTGGGCCCCAAACCCGTGCTCAACCCGGGCCCTGTCCCATCCGGGTTCCCCCCCCCAGAATCTACTATGTGGGGGGGGCTTTAGCGCCACTATATAGCGAGGATTTACAATTTGAGGAGGGCAGTCAGCAGCTACTTGACAGCGAAGAAATGGGGCCAATATCCCCTGCTTCTTGCAGTAGGCGGCAAAGTATAGATGTGGAGAGTGGCAGGGGAGGTCATGTTGTGAGGGGTCAGCCTCTGCATACCAAGCCCGGGTGATGAGGACAGCAGTGACGATGAAACACAAATAGGTGATGATGTAACCGCCCGCACTTGGAGGCCGGGTGAGGCAAGGGCTTCATCATCGTCAGAGAAGAGGGCGTCAGCTTGCATGTCAGGCCAGGGGCCAGCCAGCAAGTGGGTTGTGTGGCCGTGAGTCAGCAGGATAGCAGCAGTGTGAGGTCGGGAGCCAAGTGGCCATGGGTAAAAAACCCGCTTCGCAGGTCCAAGAAGTAGCGGCACAGGGCTCAGCGAGGCAGCGGCGGCAGTAGTCACTCAGTGCGAGCGTTGGGGTAAAATCCGATACTCGGCGGTGTGGCATTTTCTTTCTAAGACACCGGAGGAGCCTAAATATGGGTATATGTAGAATCGAAAGGCAGAAAGTGAAGCGTGGCCAGGAGCTAACGTTGGCACCAACGGCCCTGCGTCAACACATGCAGCGTCACCATCCGTTGGCCTGGAGAAACTGGCTCAGATGTGGTGGTCCATCCTGCCGCCGCAGCAACAGCAGCAGCAGCAGCGCCCAGGGGCACGAAATGCCATTGCAAGCCAGTCCAAGGCTCCACCACCTCTGCAGAAGGGAGCTGTTTCTCTTGACATCATCTCCCGGTCCAGATGCTCCTGCACCTCGCTACTCATGGCGCCACAGTCGTTCACGAGGCGATTGAAAAAGAGACAACATATGCGTCCAACCATCCTAAGGTGCAGAAGCTGCCCGTACTCCTCTCCAACTCGTTGGTGCTGCAGTCCCTCCCTTTTCCCTAAATGGTGGACTCTGCACCATTCAGAGAACTAAGGGCCCTTGTGCCGAGCCGAGATGGAGAGTTCCAAGCCGTAACTTCTTTTTCCAAAAAGGGCAGTACCAGCACTTCATAAATAGTAGACCAGAAGGTGGGCCAGTCCTTGAGCTAATCGTTTTTGTTCCAAGGTGCACGGCAATGCGGACGTCTGGAGCTGTAACTAGGGTCAGGGCCAGTATATGTCCTTTACCGGCCCACTGGGTGAATGTGCTTCCGGCCCACGCCCCCAACCAATTTGGGACAGGAGACGCCGCTTTCTCCTCCACGTTGTCAAACTGCGGCTCCTGCGCCAATGCCCCGCCTCCTCCTCCTCCACCACCACCACCATCTCTGCCTCCACAATACTGCTCCATCATACCAAAATGTGTAGGGCACAGCGGTGTCAAGCATTTCTACACTTGGCTTGCCTCGGCGAACGAAGTCACACAGGGGAGGAACTGCTTCCGCGCATGCAGCAAGAAACGATGTGTGGCTTTCTCCGCGCCAACTGCAAATCGGAACCATGGTGACGGACAATGGGAGGAACATGGTGTCCGCGCTGCACCGAGAGGATGGGCCATGCCCCTGCATGGCGCATGTGTTCAATCTGGTTGTGAAAAGGTTCCTGAAGTCTTCCACCGATCTTCAGAAGATTCTGAAAATGGGCCCGGAACTGTGCATGCACTTCATCCATTCGTACAAAGCCAGGAACACCCTCCTCGAGTGCAGCGGCAGAAACGGCCTCCCCCAACACACTCTGATATCGAGTTTCCACCCTTGGAATTCCAGCCTGCACATGTTTTTGGGCCAAATGTATGGAACAGAGAAAGGCCATTTAACATTTTTTGATGATCCAGGCGGACAGGAGTTTCTCCCCCGTCATATACAGTGGAATGGAGGCAGGGAGCCCCCTCGGAAAATCCACTTGTTGCAGATGCCCCGCAGCAAAGCTGATTTGCCTGGCAAGTGAAAAGTCGAATAGTCAGCATCCGGCAGAGGGATGACCCTTTTGGCTCTCCACCCTATTGGAAACCCCCGCTACTCCGGTCCAAAATGGGAGCCTTTTTCCCACTATTGAGAGGGAGGATAAACTCAAATACTATAGGAAATCCCCGTAGTCAGTTGGCCGCTGCCTAAAGTCCGGCATCGCCCCTCCTCTGACAGGTCTGACCGGGGTTTCTTCAGCGCTCAGTACTACTGCCGCGGGTGCCGGGGAAGGTGGGGTTCAGAGCAGTCCAACTCCATTACAGCAACCTAAGTCTGGAGTCACTGATGAGCAGCTTTTCCCTTTACCCCGCCTAGTGAGGAGGGCAGTTTGCCACACAGCAGCAGGACCTGGAGCAGTCCCTGAACCAACAGTGGTGGCCTACTTTGGGAAAACACTCTCCACCCCAGTTAGAAGATCCGCTGGACTATGGGCAGCCAAACTGGATGTTGTGGCCGCAACTTGCCGAGTTTGCAGTGGAGAAGTTGTCCTGCCCGGGCCCTTAGTGTGGCATCAGAGCGGGTGTTCATGTGGGGGGCCATCTTTCCCCAAGGAGAACCCCGCTTGTCCACGGAAATGTGGGAAAGACGACCTTTGTCAAGATGAATCAGGCGTGGATCGGCCAGGATTTCCCCCACACCAATGCCTTAGGCGTCAGACTACTCAGCCATGAGCCTCACCCCAAAATGTGAGAAAAAGAGTCGGGGTTAAATCCCGCCTCAGCCACTTCTGATGCCCGCCACCCCCTGATGCCACCAACTCTGACGTTTTTTTCCATCGCCCCCCAACCTCTTTACCAGGACGGTATCCACCCACCCCACACCTGCAATGTCCACTTGGGCCTCAGC